>JAUELK010229858.1:0-18503 GCA_031471215.1 Gastropteron pacificum | reverse complement strand
GGACCACCTAAATTCTGTTTTTGAAATATGAAATTCAACAACAAATTTAGCTAGATCTAGGGGTTAGGCTAGGGTTAAAAAAAATGACACACCACCAGGGACCGCTTTCGGTAACCAGTCCCCAGGCCCCTACTGTTACTGTTAGTATTGTATATAACAATATAATATTGTATAGACTAGACTAGAGTAAGAGACGAAGAAGAGGTCTTAAAATAATACTAAACATACCCTCAATTAACTCAATACTGTTAGTGTTAGTTTTAAAGTTACTCATACGGTTACTGTTAGTAAACAAAACAATCAAGCTAGAATCTAGATCTAGTCTAGACAAGGAGCAGATTGGCCAGTAGCCTTCACTACATGATTGCAGTGTCATTATAATCATAATTGACAATCGTATTATGAGAAAATTCCATGGATTGTTCTGCACTGAGTACTGTATGCTACAGGTACACTGTCATATGTACTCTCTTCTGAACTCTTCTCATGGATATTTTAAGTATAACGTCTGTAGTTAGTAGTGTAGTAGTAACTGTAAAGGCTAGTCTATAGTAATTACTCTCCTACTCCTACCCTACTGTAACTATCTTAGACTAAATATCCAGGTGTGGCATTTTTTATATGAAGTACTGGTGTATACATCATATCATATATATGGTATTGATTTTGCCAATTGTTAGTGTTAGTAGGCTACACTACTCTCTATATCTTATTTTATAAAAAGGAAGGCCACTCGGAAGATGACACCATGATATAATACATGGTGATGGTGTTAACAACGGTTTCATGTATTTCATTTTACCAAACAAACTAACGCAAGAAAATGTGTGTCCTCAGCTGAGACGACAGTATGTCCATCACTCTGCAAACATCCAGCCTGGAAAGGCGAGCTGTGAATGACAGTGACATGCCACTTTACCATTTACGAAGAATTGGTCCTCCTGCCACCAAGATTGGAGTTCCTGATGTCATGGAGTAGGTCTTCTTGAGAGAAAATCCCTCAGAAGTAGTACTGTCTATATTATTATTATTATTATGTAGTTGTAAAACTCAGTTGTATCGAATGGCTACAACTCAAGTGTAGGCCTATATATATCCTATATTGATATATTTTGTTCTCCATCCATTCATGTTTCTTCTCCTGTTTTTAAAATATTGTCTTCATCTTCCCTCAGAAGGCAGAAGGTCATTGATACATTTCATGTTGTTTTAATTTTAACACAAAAGTAGAATAGCTCTTTATAGTACAGTATTGAAATTGAAAATAACATTGGTTTTGTTGATGAACTGAATGAGTGAATCTTTATGATCATCATACTACAGGAACAAAGAAAAGAGTGGCCAAACACTGTATATGATAAATACACAATATATATTTCTATACTCTATACTACTTGGTGAGACTTCTTCGTTTGCTTTTGCTGTGTGTTAAGTCTGAGACATTGTTAACTGCTTTCAGTTTGGACAAAGTGACGTCACTCATTGGTCGCAACAAGACGCAGGTTGACTACTTACTGGACTCTGTAAATGCCATTGCTAGCCAGTACATCTCCCGTCTCCATGCAAGAGTTGTGAGGCAACAGAACAACTCTCATCGCTTGTTTGACGACAGCCTCAATGGGGTTTTCATCAACAACGCAAAAATGAATGGTGGGTTGGTGTTGATTTGTTGAAGAACTATGTGTACTTGCCAACTAATCAATAACGGTCATACATATAATTGTTTCGTTTTAAGATTCTTAAAAGAGTACTATCTCAACTAACAATTGCAAAAGTCCTCTTTTATGAGGCTGCAGTCATATATGGAAGAAGAACATGCGGAATGCTCAGCATTAACTGTCTTATTCAAGGCTCTTTCACATTTTTTTGTGTGCAAATGGTTTGTTTATTTTTGGGGGGTTAGGGGGTAAAAAAACCCTGTAGATTAATTAGTGCATAAACAATTTGTGTTAACCGTAACAGCCCTGAACCAATAAATCTTTGCACTGTAACAGAAGTACCGAAAAGTGTGTTTAACTTAGTTTGGTAGAGTTAAAAGGTGTGAATTCTTTATCTTCAAAATCATGTTTTTAATGTAATCTTGTACTTTAGGTTCAAAAAGGTTTTTACCGACATTGTGTACTACTCCCACATACATTCTCCTTCAACATTGTGTACTTCCCCCCCACATACATTCTTCTTTGAAATTGTGTGTACTACTCCCCATATGTTCTTCCAGGAAGTGTTGTCCTGCAAGAAGGTGACATAGTTACATTTGGTCATCCTCATGGTGTGAAATTGCCACCAGGCATCTGGAAGAGACAGCCTGATTCAGAATATCAGTTCATTGTGAGTTTGTCTGTTGTCCCACAGTGAGCTTATTTGCATTCTATGTTAATGAACATTTTGTAAAAAACTAGACCCTAAAGAAGAGACCCTATTAGATAACTTGAAGAGCAAATGACTCATACCATGTGTCTGATTGCAAACAACATATTGTCAAAAAAGTGTTTTCCAGCATTTTCATTACTTGAGTCTGTATAGTACAATGCATTTTACTTTCTATAGATTTTATATATCAATAAAGCGTGAATTTGTAAATATTTTGCATTCAGTTGTTGTGGTCAAATATTTTCAGTATTCAGATCTGTCATGCACAGATGGTGGAGACCTGATTCACTTCATCTTTCATCTTTCCTTCTCTGTGTTTCAGTTTGAGTTGTGTACCTGCCAGAACAGAATGAATCGAGCAAAGAAAAGACCATCTTCTGTACTGGAGGACAAAGTCAGTCATGTTATAATGATAACAATAGATAGCATATATTCAATGCTTTTCCCCGCTCTACAGCAAGCTCAAAGCGCTTTATAGCCACGTATTTAAGTTGATTTGAGTTGATTAGTTATAATCCTATGTTCTGATCTGGGCAGCGCCGTGGCAGAATTTTTAACGAGTTTGGTCTGTGTTGGACTCTTGAGTAACTCCCAACTACAGACAGTGAATGACTATGTGATTGGTCCTTCGATATCAAATATCCATAATGATGCTATCACACATTTTACAAGCCATTTTCATGTAAAGTTTTAAGTCGTACAAAAGTGTTTTTGGCCAATTTTTAGTAACAGAAGTGAATATGTTACTTTTTCACAGCTAAATATACCATCAAATGCGTCCAATTGATGAATGAATGATGCAAACTGCACTTAATGGTGCAATGACCTATATACACTTTTTGTTTCTTCCCAGATGAACACCTACACATCGCATCCACCCAATACAGTTTTCAACAATGCCAAAGTCAGCTGTATATCAGAGAATCACAGCCCTAGCAAGGACATCCAGTCGGCTGCTCAAATCTTGAACAAATGTATTTCAGCCGTGTCGGGTCTGACTGAATGCCTGGTATCTCCACACCAACAGTACCGGAGCTCAGAGAAGGTGAAGTGTTTTCAAAAATGTTGTATACTGCTTTCATCTCTTTTCAGGGAAATTCGCCTTAGCGTTATGAGCTTCGCTTTTTGCTGAAGCCAACACCAAATCACCACAGAGCAGCGCCTATCGGCTATTTTTCTTTTTAGGGAGGGGGCCATGATCAGGTTAATTTTGAATTTTGCCCAGACAGCGGCCATAACTGGCCTACTCTTCATCAACTGCAAGGGATCTTTAACATGCTCAATGTGCACATGTGACCTCCGAGTTCATGATGTCTCTTGCCAGAATGATGATAGAATAGATAATACTCAGTAGTTTCCTAGTGGTAACCTAGTTGTCTTCAGAGGTTGTTTGCTTTTTGAAGAGAATTGATTTGTGTGCTCTCCAATATTTTTATATTACTTATACACTCACTGTATATCTGACATGTTTTCTTTCAACCTAACTTCATGGGTTGTAAATTGTCTTCTGATTATCCTTGCAATGCTGTTAACATGTTTTTCATCCTTTTCACCCGCCCCAGGGCAAATCCATAGACTGTTGTGTCTATGGATTAAACATCCCAGGGCTACAAAAAAGTTCCTATGTAGAGTGGTATTGTAAATGCACATATACTTGATGTAGTATGAACATACTTGTGCTGGAATGACATGCAGGGACTTGCAGCTGTCACTTTCCACTAGACTGTCTTTCTTTTCTACTACTTCTTTTGATTGTTTATCATTTTCTTGTGGCTGTTTTTCCTGGTGAGAGCAGAGTGGTCCGTCTGTTTGTGAGAGGTTTCTCTTCACCCATCCTGTCGCATCTCTTATATGACCAAATTGTGTTGCTAGGGACGGTAAACTTTAACTCTTAACTCTTATTCTTTTCAGACTCGTGACCACAGTGCATTGACGTCTTCAGAAAAGACACAGGACGGAGAGATCCCAGAGCAGCCTATCGAGGTGGAGAGAGACCAAAAGAGGATCACAGAGTTTTTCCCCAAGCCAGCGGCCAAAAGACACAAGCCGGACCCTGCCCCGAGTGATGTCACCTTAGTGATCGACCTGTCTCTCAGTGATATTTGTTCGGAGGAAAATGTGATTGGTCCAGATCCGAGTTGTTCGGTGAGATTACCCGCTGTTGTACCAAGAGCCCATAGTGAACACAAAGCTGACACAAACATCACCTCAAAGAACGAGCAGTGTTGTGACATCGACAGTGTTTCCAGCTCCACTGATCTATCTCGTGAAGCACAGTACACAGATGCCGTCACACCTGCTGAGGGGCCTGTACAAAAGTTAGCAGAAGATTTACTACTTAATGAGCAAGCCATGTCCTCAAAGAGCGTGTCATGTGTAGAACAAGACGTAAAGGAATCCGCACAAATGGCAATGGTGCAGACAAAAACTCCTCCTCCAACTTTGCATGAGGTGCTAGATTCAGACACTTGTGGGACAAATACAGAGAGAGAAGAAAAACTTACCATGAAAAGTTCACTGTCCAAAGAAAAACTGATGTCTTGTGTGAAAAGTTCACCATCCAGCAGTGCCTCAAACTCAAAGGATGATCATTCACATGACACACATGATGGACAACTATTCAAATGTTTGGATGACAGTTCATATGATTCAGTTTTTAAAAGGCCCAAAGCTGTACAATCAGATCACCGCCATGGTCCAATGTCTCAAGATACTGTTGGCGGATCCTGTCAAGGGACATCTGAAGAAAGCCGCCAAGACTTAGTAAGCATTCGGCTGAAAGAAAATGAAACACCTGAGGAGGATACCCCACCGGGAAGATCTGATGAGACTTTGCCTAAAAGCTCGCAACATATGGAGCAATCAACTTGTCATGCCATTGAAAAATCAATTGAACAAATTATTGATCAGCACATTGATGAACAAACATGTGATCAAGTCATTGAACAAGCAATTGATGAACACACTCAACAAACAACTGATCGGAACATTGGACAAGCAATTGATCAGCGAATTGAACAAACAACTAATCAACACATTGATAAACAAACAACAAATCAACATGTTGAACAAGCAATTGATCAACACAGTCAACAAATAACTGATCAAACCATTGAGGAACAAACAGCAAATCAGAACATTGAAGAAACAACCTATCAACACACTGATGAAAAATCAACCAATCCAGTCATTGAAAAATCAACCAATCCAGTCATTGAAAAATCAACCAATCCAGTCATTGAAAAATCAACCAATCCAGTCATTGATTTTGAACAAACAACTGATCAACACATTGATGAACAAACAGCTGGTCAGGACATTGAAGAAACAACTGATCAGAATGTTGAACAAGCAATTAATCAAGTCATTGAACAAGCAATTAATCAAGTCATTGAACAAACAACTGATCATGTCTTGGAACACACAACTGATCAAGTGATTGAAAAATTAATCAATCAAGTCATTGATGAACAAACAACTGATGAAGTCATTGAAAAATCAACCAATCAAGTCATGGAACAAACAACATACAAAATCATTGAAGAAACAACTGATCAAATCAATGAACAAACAACTGATCAAATCAATGAACAAACAACTGATCAAATCAATGAACAAACAACTGATCAAATCATTGAACAAACAACGGATCAAATCATTGAACAAACAACAGATCAAATCATTGAACAAACAACAGATCAAATCATTGAACAAACAACGGATCAAATCATTGAACAAATAACGGATCAAATCATTGAACAAACAACAGATCAAATCAATGAACAAACAACTGATCAAATCAATGAACAAACTACCGATCAAATCATTGAACAAACAACCTATCAACACAATGATGAACAAACAATGTATCAACACATTGAACAATCAACCTACCAAGTCATGGAACAAACAACTGACCAAATCATTGAACAGACAACTGATCAAGTAATTGAAGAACAGACTGATGAACAAACAGCTGGTGAGCACAATGAGCAAACAACTCTGGAACATTTTGTGCAGAGAATTGCGCAAGATGTAAAGCAAGACTTGGACAAAGATCTGGTACCAACAAACGACCAAGACACAGAACCAACTAGGATAGAGGAAGGACAACAACAAGATGGTCTCAGAGCAACACAAAGCAATCTTCAAGACCAAGAGCAAAGAAGCGATCACAAGAATGGACAAAGACAGAAAGTCGCAAGTGTTCTTAGTAATGAGGACATAACTGTTTTAAACAATGACATGATGCTATGTAGTGGAAATGTTACCACTGAAAACGAGGACTCAAATGCAGATTATGTTTCAGTTCTCGAGAACAAAGAAGAAGTTTTAGTTCAACCACCACTCCTCTCAAACAGTGCTTCTACGTCTACTCTTGATGATGATAGTGAATCTTTTCAAAGTAATCAGAGTAGCAAAGACACAACGCAATCGATTGTTATAATGGATGACGTAAATCACCAAACGCCACCAAATTACACAACGCAATCGATTGTCAAAACTGATGACGTAAATCACCAAACGCCAACAGATTCTTCTATCAATGAGGCACAGCTGGATTTGGACGGGCCAAAGTCCTCACAACACCCCCCCACACTGTCTCATGTCGCCACAGCGGAGAATTGTACCAATCATTCAATGTCCAGTTCCAAATGTGAAGATTCAAATGTTGTCACAAGACAGCAAAATGAAACAGTCAAACAGAATCCTAATCAGGACTCTTTGGCTTGGACGAAAATCAGTTTTCAAACTCGACCTTTGACCCAGCAGTGGCCCAGGCAACAACAAACGGATGAGTTTGCGATATCGGAGGAGGACTCTGATAGCATTGGAAGCACACTTGTGGATGTTCAGGCCATCCTCATAAACTTGAACAATACCAGTGATGAGTGTGAGAGTGTGAGCATGAAAGAAACGACCCCATTTGAGATTGCACCCCAGCAAGAAAATGTTTTTTCTACTAATGACACCAGTGACGAATGTGAGAGCACTAGCACCAACAATACAGTCCCACTTCAGATTTTATCCCATCAGAAAGAAGTTTCTTCTCATGAAAGGAATGAAAGTGAAAGTATGAGCGTCGAAGATAAAACCCCACTTGAGATGGTATCCCAACAAGATGAAATTTCTTCTAAAAATGCCAGTGATGAATGTGAAAGCTCAAGCACTCAACAGATTGTACCCAGTCAAGAAAATGCTTCTTCTTATAACATCAGTGACGAATATGCGAGTGTGAGCACCAAAGAATCAGTCCCACTTCAGATTTTATCCCACCAAGATGAAGGTTCTAATAATAGAACATATGACGAATGCGAGAGTGTGAGCAGCAAAGATGCAGCACCAACACAGCTTGTACTGTACCAAGAAGTTTCTTCTGACAATAGACAAGAAAGAGAACCTGACATGAAGAATGTAAGACATCAAGAAAAGGAACTTGATATGGAGAATGTGGAACATCAAGAAAGGGAACTTGACACAGATAATGTGGAACATCAAGAAAGAGAACTTGATATCGAAAATGTAGAACATCAAGAAAGAGAACTTGATATCAAGAATGAAGAACATCAAGGAAGAGAACTTGACATAGATAATGTGGAACATCAAGAAGGGGAACTTGACATGGAGAATGTGGAACATCAAGTAAGGGAACTTGACATGGGGAATGTGGAACATCAAGAAAGGGAACTCAACATGGAGAATGTGGAACACCAAGAAAGAGAACTTGACATGGGGAATGTGGAACATCAAGAAAGGGAACTCGACATGGATAATGTGGAACACCAAGAAAGAGAACTTGACATGGAGAATGTGGAACACCAAGAGCAAGCACTTGGTTCTGAGAATTTAGAACACCAAGAAAGAGAACTTGAGACTGTGGAACATCAGGAAAAACAACTTGAGAATTTAGAGCATCAAGAAAGAGAGAATGTAGAAGATCAAGAAAGTCAACTTGAGAGTAAAGAACATCAAGAAAGGGAACTTGAGATGGAGAATGAAGAACATCAAGACAGAGTGGATGATAAAGAACATCAAGAACAAGAACTTAACATGAATGATATATATCAGCTAAAGAGACAATTTGACATGGATAATGTAGAACATCAAGACAGAGAACTTGGTTCTGAGAATGTAGAACATCAAGAACAAGAACTTGAGAATGTAGAACATGAAGAAATTGAACTTGAGAATTTAGCACATCAAGAAAGAGAACTTGAGAATTTAGAACATCAAGAGAGAGAACTTGACATTGAGAATAAAGAAACTCAAGAAAGAGAACTTGACACACATAATGTAGAACCTCAAGAAAGAGAGAATGTAGAACATCAAGAAAGAGAGTTTGAGAGTGTAGAACATCAAAAACAAGAACTTGACATGGATAATAAAGAACATCAAGAAAGGGAACTTCACATGAATAGTAAAAATCATCAAGAAAGAGAACTTGACATGGAGAATGTAGAACCAGAACATCAAGAAAGAAAACTTGAGAATGTAGAACATCAAGAAAGAGAAATTAACATGGTGAATGTAGAACATATTGATAGCTCCAAACAAAGCATTGAATCCACTAACACAGATGTCGAGCCTGAGAAGAACGTAGTCCCAGCTAGACTTGGCGAAGATATTGGATCAAATGGGATCTCCCCTACAGCTGTAGAACGTTTTGTTACAGACAAAAATAACCTTGAATCTGAATCTGATCTTAAAGTCGCCATTAGCTCCCAGGGAATTACAGCACATGAGACGGAACAAATTGAGGCCAGGACATGTCCTGACATAGTAGACATGGTGGACAGTACAAGCACAGAAGAAACAGCACATGTGATCTCCCAACCAGCTGTAGAATGTTTTGCTACAGACAAGAGTAACCTTGAATCTGAATCTGATCTCAAAGTCAGCTCCCAGGGAATTTCAGCACATGAGACAGAACAAAGTGAGGCCAGGACACATCCTGACATAGACATGGACAGTACAACCACAGAAGGAACTGCACATGTGATCCCCCATCCATCTGTAGAACGTTTTGTTTCAGTTGAAAATAACCTTAAATCGGAATCTGATCTCAACATCGTCGAAAGCTCTCAGGATATTACAGCACACGAGACAGAACAAATTGAGGTCAGGACACGTCCTGACATAGTAGACATGGTGGACAGTACAAGCACAGAAGAAACAGCACATGTGATCTCCCATTCAGCTATAGAGCCTTGTGTTACAGATGAGAATAACCCTGAATCTGATCTCAAAGTGGTCGAAAGCTCTCAGGGTATGACAGCACCCGCGACAGAACAAAGTAAGGCCAGGACATGTCCTGACATAGACATGGACAGTACAACAAGCACAGAAGAAACAGCACAGGAGGAAGAAGACGACAATACGGCTTGGCTGACATCTCAAAGTGAGGACGGCAGTTTCGCCACAAGTACCCCGACAGAAGACAATCTCAACACTGAAGGCAACGCACCTCCAGAGATCCATATCAGTCCAGTGGCCAGCGTTGGGCTAGGTAGAGGCAAAGTGTCAGATGTAGTGACACACATTGTTAACAATGAGGCCCCATCACTTTCCATAAGCGGACAGGTCAACGAAACAATTCAGGAAGAAACTTTTGATGAAAATGATAGAGTCCCCAATACTGAACTCTTGACCGAGCGAAATGAGAAATCAGGAAAAGAGCAAGGGAAGACTATTCTGACCATGGAATATCAAGGAGTAAACAACAGTGAGGCATCCACACTAGAGATGGAAGATGATTCCACCCTAACTCGAAGTGAAAGTGATCTATCTCAACCATCTGTTGCCCGAAGACTCAGCAGGGATGCATCAAGCATTGAAGCAACTTGTTGTGTTCTCGAAGCTGATCAGGTTGTGCATGACTCTAGCCTGCAAGCTACACACACTGGACAGTGTATGGACTCAACAAAAGTTTGTTGCAATGATCAGCTTGTGAACACAGCTGAGGGAGTACCAATTGATACTGAGGAGTGTGAAGATGATGACATGATGTGTGTCAATGATGATGAGAGGAAGCATGTAGATGATGGGATGAAGTTTGTAGATGATGATGAACCAACAATGGAAGAAGGCATTGAAAAAGCAATCAACAGGCACAATGAAGAGACTGATGGTGCATGGTTTAGTAGTTGTCATGATCAAGAAAAATCAACTTTCGTTATTGACGAGAATGAGGAAACAATGGTCATGCCCCATCAAGATGAAACATTGGAACAGAATCCAGGAACTGAAGACGCAATCCACCACTCAGAGACGGCCGCTGATCCAAAGGAACCAATAGTGAATACTTTTAGTAATTTTGGAGTTGCTGAACAAGAAGATCTTGATGTTATTCCTGATCAAGAAATTGAGGAAGCAAATGCTGGAGGTAGAGGACAGGAAGAAATACTTGATTATGGCTTTCAAGAAAATGACGCAAAAGTAGACTTTCATGATAAAGAGGGAGAAGTAGTATCATCAAATGACCACAATGTGGTGAGAAGAGACTTTGAAGCGATGCAATCTCAGGATTTATTCACTCAAGAGGATGTCTCTCACTACGCTCATTCAAATGATTGCGCAGAGAGTGATGATGAAGATATGAAACAGGACCAACCCGTTTCAATAGAGAATGAAGTTGAAGCAGACCTGGTGTGGACAAGTACAAAGACTATTGTAGCAGAGCCTGATAAAGATATGAAAAATTACGAACTTGTCTCACTAGAGAACAGAATTGAAGCAGATCAGATATCAACAAGCTCAAAGGCCATTGGAGTAGTAGAGCCTGAAAAAGATATGAAACATGACGAACCCCTTGTAGAACCTGATGAAGATATGAAACATGACAAACCTGTTTCAACAGAGAGTGAAGTTGAAGCAGATTGGGTATCAAGATGTTCAAAACCCCTTGTAGTTGAAGAACCTGATGAAGATATGAAACATGACGAACCCATCTCAATAGAGAGTGAAGTTGAGGTAGACCAGGTATCAACAAGCACAAAGACCGTGATAGAGGAGAGTGTAAGTGTAATGACTTTTCAAACAGAAAATGTCAGTGTGGAAGATTCAAATCCGCAGGAGAAGGAAACAATGCCTCAAACAGAACATGCCAACACAGTGGTTGTAAGTTCAGAAGAGACGAATTCACAGGAGAATGAAACACTTCAAAATCAAGCAAAGCATGTCGTCGGCAGAGAAGAGGATTTCAAAAAACAACTGTTTATGGCAAGACTTGACTTAGTGAGAGCTGGAAGAGATAATTGTAGAGAGATGCGTCATGCAGCCGTGGCAGAACTGGACTCTGTCGTCAGGGACCTTCAGAATGACGGCATAGCTCTGAGTGATGCAGGGCATGTGGAAGTGTCACCCCAAGATGATAGGAACGTATCTTATTATCATGGCCAAGAGAAAATGTTGCCCTGTTCTGACATTGATGTGGCACAATCAACTCATCAGCTTGGGACAAAACAAGAACAACAACATATGGCGGAGGAACAAAATCATTCTCATACCCTATCAGACCAGACAATACGAGATACAGTTGAATGCATAGTATTACTAGAAGCCACAAGCACTGGCAAGTACGATGATGATGCACACCTCCATTGTGACAAGAATAGTGCGAACACGTCTCAACCTAGGTCATCATGTGTTGACACAGAGGCAGTTGATTCTGCAGTGAACACGCAGAATGTTGTGAACACGCAAGATGTTGTGAACACGCAAGATGGTGCAGTGAACATGTATGTTATGACACACCAAGAATGTGTGGTAGCACAGGACCATTCTGTGACACAGGAGGACTGTGTTGTTGTGAGCACGCAAGATGATGCAGTGAACACGCAAGACTATTTTATGACACACCGAGAATATGTGGTTACAACACAAGACTGTGTTAATGCGAGCACGCAAGATGATGCAGTGAACACACAAGACTGTGTTAAGAGACAACAGAACTTTGCCAGGGTTCACTCTGAGCCACAGGCCGCCACCACCGAAACTGAAAACTTTCCTGATGAAACAGACTTCCACCTGGTCTGGTCACAGACAAACACTAGTGGCAGTAGTTCTGCCTCTTCTGACACAGAAAAAACTACCACAGTCACAGCGGCAGTCGCAGTGTCCCATGGCTTTGACGTCCAGTCAGACTTAATGTCGCCACCCACGGCTCACTGTGTTGTTCAAACAGTGCCTAGTGAATGTCCTCAAGAGGATGCTTCTGATCCAGACCCTGCCTTTGGTACAGCAACCAACGAACATGAAAAACAAGAGAACGAACAAGAGAAAATGGGAAAAGGTGAAGAGAATAATATGAGAAAAGATGAACAAGAGAACATGATTCCACTAGATGATGAACGAGAGAACATGAGAAAAGGGGAAGAGACTGATATGAGAAAAGGGGAAGAACAAGAGAACATGATGAGAAAAGATGGAGAACAAGAGACGATGATGAGGATAGACGAAGAACAAGAGAACATGAGAAAAGAGGAAGAACCAGAGAACATGAGAAATGAAGAACATCAAGAAAACCTGCAAATAGATGGAGAACAAGAGAATATGATGAGAATAGACGAAGAACAAGAGAACATACACAAAGGCAATGAAATGAAAAGAGATGAATGTAATGAAAATGGTGGTGTGGAACAAAGTGCACTCGTAGAGTTTGAAAACTTGAAAGAAAACAACCAAAGTACCAATATGTGTTGTAGTGTTGAAGTCAGACCAAAGCCTCTGACAGAACTAAACAGTCACCTCCTTCTACCAAAGTCTTCGTCCCCGCAACGGAAAAGGAAAATCTGTTCAGGCACTAGTCCGCTGCACACTGAAGAAGTTCCAAGTAAGATTGTGAAAAGAATGTCTTTCGGTGCTGAAAATTTGACATCTAAGTTGTTTCATGAACGAGACATGAGAGAGAGTGAGACTGAGTTAGCACACAATACATCTTCCGGTGCTCAGGCGACATCTGAATTGTTTGACGAACAAGAGATGAGTGAGATTGAGATTGAATTGGCACACGAAACATATTCCGGTGCCGACAAGACATCTGAATTATTTGACGAACATGATTTGATTGAGACTGAGCCCGCACACAAAACATCTTCCGGTGCTCAGGCGACAACTGAATTGTTTGACGAACAAAACATTAGTGAGACTGGTCTCCCCCGCAATACATCTGAGATCCCGAAGCAGTCTCCAGGATGTGCAGGTCAAGCAAAGTCTGGGCTCGGTGAACAAGATGACCTACTGACCTGTCAGCCTGGAGTGAGCAAGTCTTCACACATCGACTCCTTGGTGCACGGAGAAAGTCTGTTCCTAGAAGTCCCATCCACACCGCCCCACCCCAAGTCACCTTCCATCAAGAGGACATGCAGAAGGGAGCAGCTACAGACAGGTTAGTAATTTCGCAATGTATCTTCATAGCAGTTGCAGTAGTAGCGAAGACAATGATAGTAAACACTGGTCTATTTCTCATTGTATAACATCTTTCTCTTTGTAGTTTGTAAAAAAAAAAAAGCGTAGCCTCCTCGAGCGTGTCCCCAACACACAACAGAAGGGCTTTTAACACTAAAGCTACTAAAATATGGGTCCTTTAATGTTTCATCAACACCTTCTTCTTCTTCGTCTTCTTCTTCGTCTTCTTCTTCTTCTTCTTCTCTTCGTCTTCTTCGTCTTCTTCTTCGTCTTTCTTCTTCGTCTTCTTCTTCGTCTTTCTTCTTCTTCGTCTTCTTCTTCATTCTCTCACTCACTATCCATCTCTCATGATTCCTCAGCTGTGCTGACAGAACTGCACGGACTCAATGAGGAACTAGAAGCTTGCTTGTTGACCTTTGACCCCGAAGACAATGTAAGTAGGAAAGAGTTTTACTTTTAGTGAGTGTTTGTATTTGTTACCTTCTTTTCATCCCTTCTCAAGGAAATTTGCTTTACTGCTATGAGCTCCATTTTATTTTTTACGAAAGAGCACCATCTATCAACCATTGTTTTTTGGGAGGGAGGGTATTTTGAATTTTGGGTGGACAGGAACCATAAGTGGCTAACTCTTCAACAATTTTTAACTGCCATGGGATCTTTAACATGCACACAGAACTTCCGAGTTTGTCCCCATCCGAGAAGACTAGGTGCACAATCCCATTTCTCAAGGAGACTGGGGGCTGAAGAAAAACACACTCTAGACAAGCACCAACTTTGAGGTTGTGTAGGATGAGTTCAAACCTGTGACCCCATGGTTGACACCTTGGTTATCGGATGATCGTTTTACCACCACTGAACTAACACATTTATATTTATTGTTCATCCTGACACAGTCCTACAGAGTGAAGGGCTTTCTAACATTGTATCACTGTCTGGATTATGTTACATCACATTATATTGCTCTTATGTATGATTGTACATGACCTCCAAATAAAACATTTTGAATATTGAATCAAACTTTGAATTTGGCTTGAACGTTTGAATTTAACTGAACAAATTCTGTCTTCAAACTTCATATGATGAACATGTTGTTATACTCTGTTGTATATTCCAGGATGAGGTGATGGCAACACTAGAAGACCTGGACACACTTCCCATCAACTCCCTAGTACTGCACAAGTGTCCCACCATCATGGAAACTTTGTCTCAGGTACTTCACTATTCTTATATCTGTTTCATATGTGTGTGTGTGTTTGTACGGTTGCGTGTGTGTGTGTGTGTGTGTGTGTGTGTGTGTTGCGCGCGCACATGGGTAGATGTGTGTTCATGAACCTGTGTGTGTATGGGTGATGGAACTAGTCTTTATTGCTAATTACCATGTTGTTAATATGTAGGGCGGCTGCCTTAAAACCACTAAATCTAAATTTCAATCGATGATGATTTATACCAATCAAATTTTTAGTTAGATAGAAATGTGCAATAATAACTTTGTATTTCAACTTCTAACGTTACACTGTGTTAACTTAGAAATAACTCTCCTTTAGAAAAACATGTATGTTACCCTTAGCATAAAAGCGAGCAACCAGGGTTCAAATTCCTCTTGGGATTCGAGTCATGGGTCATGTGGGCAGTTTGATATCAAACACAAATTAAACAATGTACAATGTAATTTTAAAAAGTCATTTCAAGGTTGCCTGCTCTTCATGTCTTTGAGTTCATTGGTCTTCTTCTTCGATGCGACTGTAAGTGACCACAATCAACAAGCTGATTATTCTTCCCCTGTGGAGTGTATTTTACTATTTGTGTCACATAAACACAGTTACTAAGTAATCTCTGTCATATGCAATCATTATTTGGGGCCCACAGTCTCGAATTGTGAAACAATTCTTGAATTCTGAATGTCTTATAAAACGGTCATGCTCTCTATTCCAGTGCCTACTGACTTGGAAGGACGATCAAATGAAACAAATGGTTGGGAAAATTCTTCACCACTTCACAGATCTGCTTGCCAAGTCATGACAGAACTGAAACATGTTTTTGTGTATGAGGGTTTTTTGTGTGTTTCGTATTGTTTGTATTGTTTGTTTAAAACTTTGATATAATTAGTTTTGTACAAGAATCATTTGTTATATTGTTGCCAGCAAAAGAGGATCCTGTTTCTTTTTCAACAATATGTAAGCCCTGCTTTGTATGCAGGCTACTCTTTGACAAATCACAGTCTCAGTATTAGTTACAGTGTTAACAAGGTTTGTTTGAGTTGAAACTTTTGCTTGGTCATACATGCAATGTACCGTAAACTTTGCAAACATGTATTTTCCCAGGTTTCATGTCCGTTGAACATGATACTCTGTACTTGTTACATTCCTCAACCACCGCAAACTGCTATAAACCCAATAGAAATCATGTATGAAATGCTTTAAGGGACCATTCAAATATATTACTACACCTTCACCTATTTCTTGTATCATATATCATGTTAAAATGTGTTGGATGTAAGTAAGAATGCTCGGAGGAACTACTTGTGAGTTTATGAATGGTGTTTCAATGTCAAGACTATTTTTGTAAACGTTTTATGCAAGAAATATATTGAATTATTGTGTTGCTTTTTTCTTGTGCATAATTGACACATTACTTGTTTGTAGTGTAGTAATGGATTTCTGTTATTTGACACATAAGAATGTTGCTGTTAAAGTCTTCTATAATCACAACACAGTATGCCAATACTATGGTACAAGTTACTCTGTTCTTCATTTTGTTACTTTGAGAATGTGATTTGTTCCCCCATTTGTAATTGTTATTGAATTGTTATTCCAAAAGGAATCAAATGGCATAATGTGAGTCGTTCAATTAATCTGGTGCTAAAGTTTGCAAAGCATTTTATTTACTGATTCTTGTAATGTTGTGTAATTTGCGAATCAACAATGAAAATCTTTACCTGGTACGAAAATCTTAATGTTCATCTAAGATTTTTAAAATGATACATTTTTGTAATTTTTACTTATGTTTTTATTTTGATATACTTGACTTTTAAGCGACTACTACTTACTACTATGCAGTTTTTGATACGTTTTATGTCCTTATGCAAGCTAAGTCTTCCTAATTTCCATTCAAATTTGAGCTTTGTTTTCAGGAGATTAGCTATCTTACAAAGCAGGCAGCTCATACAATGTTTATGTTTTTATATTTGATACCAATGACTGCCTTTCAAACTTCCTCAGGTTCACTGAAAATAAACTTGAAATAATCTGAAACTGAACTTTATTTGTTGTGGTCCTAATTTCTATCACTTGTCACCTTTCGGCCTTTTTGTTGTCAATGTTAGCTGCCACTTGCCACAGTGGATATCCTCACAATTATTCTTCATCCATCTCTGTCTTGTCCTTTTCTGATTATGTTTGTTAACTGATCTTAAGTGAGTGTCATATCGCAGGAGGGTTCAAGAGGCAACATCCTACAGAGAGAGAGAGAGATCTTGAGATTTATTGTATATTGTATTGTATACACTTTCTTCATCCACTCTCAGTCAGGGAAATTTGCCTTAGTGTTATGAGCTTTGCTTTTCGCTGAAGTAAACAGGCAGTCGTCACAGAGCAGCGCCTCTGCCATTTTTGTTTTTTTGGGGACGAGGGGGTTTTGATAGGGTTTTAATTTTTGAATTTTGCCTGTACAGCGACCATAACTGGTCTACTCTTCATCGATCTTTAACATGCGCAACATGCACACGGGACCTCTGAGTTTATCATCCTTATCCAAAAAGACTAGGTGCTCGGTCCCACTTATCAAGGAGACCAGGGGCTGAAAAAAACACTCAAAGTGAACACCAACTTTGAGCTTGCACAGGGTGAGTTGGAACCTGCGACCACATGGTTAACAACTTGGTGTTGGCTGAACGCTCTACCTACTGTGCTAACACGCCCCATGATCCCAAGTATTGAATGCTTTCACTGATGACACTTTTATTTTTAAGAAGAAAGAAGAAATGCTGGCCAGGGGTTGGTGGTTTATTGAAGGATTTTCTCAAGAAATATATCACACAGATTGATAACATTGAAATATGATTCATGTTTCATCCTTCTGGACTTGACAATTCACAAGAAAAGGAAACATCAAAAGATCTGCAAAACCTTTTTGCCAGTAGGTCTAAGTCAATGAGTAAATATAAACATGTAAAAACTTAATGAAAAATACAAATACAATGAACTGACTGCGAGTGTGTGCTAGTGCTAACATAGTGCTAGTCAGTTCACTCACAGCTTCGTGATAAAAGAGTTGTCTTGATGTGTTGTTAGGCCTGACCAAGAACTGAGGTCTCGGTCTATGAAAGTAAACCAACAATTCCAAACTAACATATCATTTTTAAGAACGTTATTTTTGGACTGTGCCTTTTGTTAGAAGCATATCACAAGAATAAATATATATTGTATGTATTTGGTATTTACTGAAATATCACAAATAAATAAACCTATGTACAAAAATTGAATATATGTCTGCTAAATACAATATCATCACACATCAAAGCAATCCAAGAACAATGGCTACATGTAATTCACAACTATACTCTAGGGTATCAAATCCCCCCCACCCACCCACCCTGTATTAATAGTATTAATAATAATACGGTCAAAATTTGCGAACTGCAGCAAGTACGAAGCCAGCAAGTACCGGAGAGTAGACCCTTTTTTACTTTACGAAAGCCACGATGTAACACCCACCCACCGGTTTATTCG
>JAUELK010229748.1:0-18506 GCA_031471215.1 Gastropteron pacificum | reverse complement strand
GTAGTGTGAGTTATGTTGTCATTATCATCATCACTAACATCATAATTGTCGCCAGTCTGTCTATGGTAGTGTGAGTTATGTTGTCATTATCATCATCACAAACATCATAATTATCTCCAGTCTGTCTATGGTAGTGTGAGTTATGTTCACTGCGCCTGGCAGGCTGGCTTCGGATTGCTTTCACTTATATTTAAAACAATATTCTCATACATTTCTGTTTTCTATATTCTTATACTGGCGTAGAACAAAAAGTTCATACTTTGATCACTTCCATCTTTTAACTCATTCATTCAAAATTTTGATTTTTGTCATGTGAGCTCAGATGAGTATTTGTAACCTTTTGTCTTTGTTTTGATTGTTAAAAATACACCCAAGGGGAGATCATTTACAATAACAATGTGCTACAAATCAATATTGGTGATTAATATTCACGTTTTGATGCATTCTTTACCCCAAGAGAAAAATCAAACTCCACTAAATTAGATAAATGTTTGTTTCAAATAACAGAACAAGTTACACGATTCATTCTGCCTTTTGAATTGTGAAAATCCATTCATAAACAAAAAAGTTATGACACATGACAGATTTTGGGACTAAGACATTAAATTGCCGCTGAGTACAATCTTTATGATTTATTTGGCGTTTTTCTTTCGAAAAAACAATCATTTGACACTAACACAAGCGATGCCACGGCTATCTCAAGATGACCACTGGAGAACAGTTAGAATGCTGCACTCTGGCCTTACCCAAGGGAAGTGGAACAAATACTCAATGTTCACAGATTTTCGAATAGTTTGTTTCAGTTTAGAGTAGCTAAAGTTTACTGTCCCTAGTAACACAGTTTGGTCATAAAAGAGACGGAACTTTGACTAAGAATTAACGTCCCTCTTCGACAGGACGGGTGGAGAGAAACCTCTCACTCTCACGAACAGTTGCATCCCCTAGGAATGGACTAACTTTGCTCTCACCAAGAAAAGCAGTCACAAGGAAGTGATACAGGTCCCTGCATGTCGTTGCAACACAAGTATGTTCATAATACATCAAGTATACTATGTGTGCATTTACAATGCAACTGTGCATAGGTACTTTTCTGTAGCCCTGGGAGGTATAATCTATGGACACAACAGTCTGGGCAAAAACGTTGGTTGTTGAATCATTTAAATATAGCAAGATCTTCCTCAGACAGGCCAAGAAGTGGCAGACCTCGAGTAACAATAACCAGACAAGATTGGTTCATTCAATCTGTGCATCCTGAAAGACAGATTCTGTCCAGCCACCGTTACATCTCACAACCTTCCTGGCTTACGGCCAATTGAACGGTGAATTGTGAGAAATTATCTTCAAGAAGGGAACCTTTAGCCTCAAATACTTCTTGAACCCCAACACCACAGGGCTGGACAGTATCATCAGGCACTTATACATGTGTTAGTGTTAGACCCAACCCCACACGGCTGGACAGTATCAGGCACTTAGACATGTGTTAGTGTTAGACCCAACACCACAGGGCTGGACAGTATCAGGCACTTAGACATGTGTTAGACCCAACACCACAGGGCTGGACAGCATCAGGCACTTAGACATGTGTTTGTGTTGTTAGTGTTAGTTAGACCCAACACCAATGGCAATAGCGTCAAATCATGTTCATGAATGAGTCAAAAGTTCTGGCTCCATACCCCTGATGGTGCATATTGATTGTTCATGAATGCAAACACCCCTCTCTTGCTGAAACAAGGCATGCCACATTGCAAAGCCACACATAGCACATGTATGTAGTCACTGAACATCTTAGAAATAACATTGTGATGATTGAGACACTGGATTGTCCGGCTGTGTCATCTGATCCACAGTATCCCCAATAGAACATTTGTTGTACAAAATGGACAGACAGATCTCAGATAAGGAACAAACAGAACCCACCTACTCTAAACATCAATAAACTAGGCAGAGATCTCTTACTAAACATTCCACAAGAAATCCACAAGAATTCCTTCCACGTTTGGTGGGATCCATGAGAGGCCCGCCATTGCACATGGGGGACATACGTTCACTGGTTCAAAGTAACAGCTATCACTATCATTACTTACTTGAGCATCTTACAAATTAAATCATGGTAAACAATACATGTGTTAAGTATTACTATTATTACCACAGTACATAATATTTACGACTACTACTAATCGAAAGACCTACTGGTACTGGTTAATTGAGTGAACTTTGACCCGATGACAAAAGCCATGAATGAACCCCGTTCAAAGCAGATTCTTGGATGACAAAAAAATTGACATCATGATCATACCAAAAAAATATGATCAAAACTACTTAGATATCTTTCAATGTCTGTTCAAATTTTTTCAGATGAAAGATGGAATGTGTCTTGATAGGTTGCCATCATTTTCCCATTTTTGACCATTGATTGACACCCTACACCATTGTTTGTGGCTGTTTCTCAGAACTAACATTATAACATTCTCCGCCAAGTCAGCAGTTTTCCCAGACCACTAAGGCCTACACATATATATCTCTTTACTCAAATATGTAGTGTACGTTTCAATACATACATGTATTAGTATTATGTATACAACTACAACAGTATTTTTGAAAAAGAGCACATTTTTGGGCTAAAGATAGATCTAGGTCTAAAAAAAGTTGTTGTGAAGAAATTCGTGTGATGTGAATAAGAAGAATTGTTTTGGGGTTTCCATTTCTTCTTTTTGTGTGTGTCTACAACAAGTTTATTAAAAGGTGTTTTGATGTGTCACTGTCATCACACTGTATGCCTGTTTTGTAGTGAAGCCTTTCTTTCACCACAACAGAGTTTACAGGAGCCCTCCTGAGTTCATTAGTATCTGTGCAGTAGTCTTGGCACTGAATAAAGTTCAGAGATACAGCCGGAGATCATTGCTTCCATCATCGGGAGAAAGTTTTAGCAGATGGAGATAAAAAAAAGGAGTAAAAGTGCTAACTACTACTGGTGATGAGGGGGTAGGAAACAGGGGGTTGATGAAGCAGTAGAAACTAGGAGCAGAAAAGACATGCAAGTAAGTGAGTGATGAGTGATGGAGATGGAGTGTGTGGAAGTGGAGATAATGCCCTGTGGAAATGGACTCTATGGACACAAATCTGTGAGCCCCCACAGAACCCAGTTAAAGCCATAGTTAACAGTATAATAATAATAGAACAACGTTTAATGGTAATAGTATTAGTATTTAGTATTTTCAGATTCCAATCAGATCACTTTTCATTTTTTTTTTCTCCAAATATCATCTTTTCAAGATCTAATTGTCAAAGAACATTTGTGCAAAGTTTCCTACTTGTTGAAACTACACCGGTGGAGATTCATTTGAGTTTTTGTGGGAGGATCTCTTTTTTCATGGGAATCGTTCTCGTCTCCCGTCGCCATCATGATCATTGCACAACAACAACAACTGAATGAATGTCATTTATTATCATTCTATACTGTCTTCATGATTTGAGAGTATTCATATTATCTATAAGACAAAATACTGCCGCGTACCCACCCACATTGTCTTTAACTTTAACTTTAACAACACATTGGTGCAGTCTACAAAATAAAAAATACCGGAATCTGGTAAAAAGACATTTTCCCGATTTCGTAGTACTTAATCCATATTCAACAAGGATAAGAGAGACAAATTTGGATTAACCGAAAATTTGGTTTCCAAACACTAATTGGCCTATTTGTATGTGAAAACATTGAACATGTGCCTTTTTTAGTTTTGGCTATAGAGATTGCACCCGTAACAACAATCAACGGCCAATCACCACACATGTCCGTACCGAAGGGCACATCTTGATGTCTTTGACCACCACACAGCCCCAGCAGCTTGCACAACCAGGCGTGTTATATTGATGGTCAAGTGTATGCTATGTATGGACCTTGGACCAATAGCCAATCATTGCACATCTACGTATCAGCTGTCACTGTCAATCACTTCTCGGTAATGTTCGCAAGGCACTCCTTTAAATGTTTGTATTTCATTAATTTCAACATGGCCCCCAACATTGCCCCGCCTTCCTGTCTGGCAGTTATGACCACTCTACCCTATTGATGATGATGAGTGTGTTGTTATGTATGGACTGTGTACCACTGATAAGATTCTTTGTAACCTAACTTGCATGTATATGTAATTTTGTTCTGTGGAATTCTTCACTTTTTGACAAATGTTCAGTCTCAACCTCCAACTCCAATATATTCTGGTCATTGCAAAAATGATCGGACAAAAAAAATTTGGATTTTAAATAATGACCTTGCATTTTTCATGTTACACCGAGTAAACGACTTAAAAATAATTATCTCTTCTTAATCGAATGGCTATGTTGTTCTTAGCATAAAAATGTAATTTGTCGCTGAATAATATTTATCCTATGTATAGTTATAGTATAGTTCTGTCAATTTCTGTTGTACATTCTTTGCACTGTATTGTGTCACATTTTAAAGAATAACTGTTTTACATGCATGTTTAACGTATTCAATTGAGCTCTATTGAGGAAATGTGTGAACGCTAAATAAATAAGTATCCGATTGTGAATTTGGATTTTCCCGTAAAAATTGTTCCCTGAAAATTTGAAAAAAGTTGGCTCTTTTCAAATTTGGATTAAGCGGCAGCGACTGTACTAGATCTAGATCTACTTAAGAAGAGAGTGGAAATAAATTGGCACCATTACTGAACACGACAAGTGAACATGGGCCTGCCGAAAAACTTCTGGTTTTCGAGTAGGAAACTTCTGAGCGTATGTTTCGTACATTACTAGATCTAGATCTAGATGGATCAAGTAGCAAAGTGTGATCAGTTTTGCGTTCATTGATCAAACACAAAACACGCCCAGAGAAAACGTATACCGATGACAATCGTTCTTGCCAAACTTTAAACACGTTTTTCTCAAAACTTTTGTTTTCAAAGCTGGGCAGGTTGGCTTCACAAAAACTCGCACAACTTTCTTACCTGTCATCTACATGATTCAAAGCTGTATGCATTCAGTATTAAATTCTCTTCCCTTTGGTACCAAAATGTCTCACGCACACAAAAAGCCTGTAAGTGTAAGCCGGCTTTTCGCATGGTGCCACACAATCCATTTAGACCAGAGACTTTTGACTTGTTCTGCTTTGTGGCTTCTTATGTAACTAGCAAGGGTGGGAAAACAAAAATGTCAGTGTACCAGGCATGCATCTTGTCAGTCGTCCTGTATGGATCAGAATCTTGGCAACATATGCTCACCAAGAAGTTTTCCACCAAAGATGCCTCAGAAGAATAATCCAGATATCATGGAAAGATCACACAACCAATAGCTAGCAGTAGCAGAATTCTGGAAAAAGCCAACTTGCCAAGCATGTTTGCGCTGCTATCCAAGAGACACTTGCGCTGGATTGGTCATGATGGACGTATCCCAAACTACATTTGTTATGGACCAAACTGTCCTCCAGACTTGTTCAACAAACATACTGTTAGTTGTTACTGTTGTCTCCTAATTAACATGTGGGGCCTGCCAGGTCCAGGACTAATTGAATTCAATGACAGATTTGGTTTTGAGGCTACTTGTCAGATATGTCATCCTGAAGTGATAGTTCTTAGATTCTTGGATATATTCTGAGTTCTATTGTCAGACAGGACTTTTAAAAATGTACTTCTACAAATTTGTGTTATACATTATCATAAATCAATGTATCCCATAAAAAGATGACAGACATATAAACATAGGAGGTGGCAACTACATTATCATTAACCATTAAAAAGTTGGAACACTGAGAAAGAAAACAAAACTACTGAAATGGGAACAAACTGAAGAATGCAACAAAAATAAACGTAAAATAAAAAACAAGAACGAGCAATCTTTATTAAAATATGAATACATGATAGTATGAATGGGGATATTATAAATATGTACATAAATTTGAATATGTACAAGGCATCTACAAATGAACATAATGCTAAACATGATCTTCTTAAAGAAAAGGTAATTCTCTGATAAATGAAGGCAATTTGTCTTATGAATGATTCAAGAAGTTGACTGTGTTTAGCATTAGCAGTCTATTTAGTTATAATGAGATTGATTGACTGAAAAGATGAGAGAAATAGAGTGAGTCACTTATTTTAACAATCTTGAACAGTACATTACATCATTACATCCGCTTGTAATTCTTTTTTCACTACATTATACTTCTTATGCATATTGATTTCGTCCAATTTGTTCTCTTTCTAAATTAGGAAAATCCAGCTTTGAATCAGCATTGGGTCAATGATCGGTAGTGCGGTAGAATTAGTTAAATCGGTAGAAATAGGCAAGTCTGCACAAGTCTATATTTACACATGAAACTTTACTATGACTGCAAAGTATACAAATGCAATTATTTTCATGTTCTCAATTTGAATAAAGAAAAGTAAACATTGAAATTCACACTTCTGAAACTAAACATAATAGAGGACCTACCTAACAAAAAAAAAGCAAAATTCCGCAAATCAATTAAAACAAACCAATGAAAAAGGAGAACAACAACAAACAGTGAAATGATGGCTCAGCAATAGTAACAAGGAATGCCAAAATAATGAGTTTTGTGCAAAACTGACATACCTTACTTTGTTTTTAAAAAGTTCTAACAAGCTACAGTAATACAATTTAAAAAAATAAAACACCTATGAAATGATAAGTGTAAACTATGATATAATGACAATTTCTAACAAAGTAATTTCTCAAGTGCACAATGGTTTGGTCATTGGAAGAAACAGGATGAATGAGGATTACAAAATAAATGGCAGAAAATTGATGACAACAGATCTCTATCATCAAACACAAGCTGTGCACCTTTTTGTTTATTGTAGTTGCTATACTATACTTTTTCATCCCTTCTCAGGTAAATGTGCCATAGTCATAGTGTAAGGAACTCCGCTTTTCGCTGAAGCCAACAACAGCTCCCACAAAGCAGCACCTCTCAGACATTTCCATTTTTAATAGCAAATTACTGATGATTTATTCATAGAGACAAACAAAATGAAAGGTTCCACAAATGCATAAAAAAATATATGAATGTGAAACAAACAGGAATCAAAACAGAAATTACAACATTGGGCAACTAAGAAGGTTCAGGACAGGATGAAAATCATAAAGTGATTTTACAGCATGGGTGTACACATTTTACAAAGATACTGTTGACTTTATAGACAATTATCTTACACCATAAATGAAACGTGAGAGTAGGCCTACATCATATTTCATGGCTATAACCTAGTCCAAGACAATTAACAACAAAAACACAAATAAAAAAATGTTAAATGAACAACAAAGCAGAAAATACAAATAGGCAGGGATATAACTTAAAACAAACACAAAAAAAACAACTACAAACAATAGAGAATACAATGCAGCAGGGAAATTGACAACAAAATGTAACCTACTATAATCAAAAACAGAAGGTGTGCCAAAATAGAACTTAGAACCACTTTGAAACAAAACCAATGGGAGAGCTTATGTATATATCATGTGGATATAAGAAGATCTTACTGCTCCTCAAAGTCTGCCTCAGAGCCCATGTCACTGTCTGGCTCTGGTTGCTGGGGATGGCGCCCTCGCTTGACCGCTGTGGAGTGGAGGGGCTGGGCAGTGGCAGGCCCTGGGGTGTGTGCATCATAACTCAGGTCTCCTGAGGCTAGGAGGGGGGAGGGGGAGGACAGAACAGAAGGTATGATGAGATGGATGAGGTGTTATCATCTGACAAGATCAAGACCAAATGACGACAAGATAATATGGATGGGGTGGGCGGTAACTAGGCCAGTGGTGTATGCTTCATACCTGAGGTTTCCTTATGCTGGAAGATGTGGAGTAAAGGGAATTAGGTGGGAAAGATATGCTACTATATTAATAGAAAAGTCAAGAAAACAATCACTTCTTGGTATATCCCTTACTTGTAATATTGTGTAGACATGTATACACCACTAAAATGATAAAGCACACAGTGGCCACATAGAGCCAGTCATGTCACAAAGTGTGTTATCTGCACTGTGGGCTATTTGAGTCGTGTATACAATGCTGATCAGCTGGACCATGGCTGGCCTCCCAACAAGAACATTTATCACTCAAAAGAAGCTCTATGGCCCAAACCACATGGATTCAAACCTTCCTATTTTGACACCAGAGCCAAAACCTAAAGCTGCCAAAACTTCAAATCGCTCTCCTGCATGGGAAGCTATTTTGCAGATACAACACTTGATGAGATGACCAATGAAATGAATACAAGAAAAGTAGCCATTCCAATAAAGCCAAACAAACGTACTGTCTTGTTTGGCCCTCTTGTATCCCTTGCGAGAGGCAGACTTCATGGTGAGGGTGTGCCAGTCAGCCTCCCCTTGCATCAGAGAGTTGCGGTAAGTGAAGAAAGGTTGCCAGTCCTCCCCGCGGCTCATTGGGATCTTGCCTTCTACCTGCTTGTCCAGGTAGTTCAAGCTGGAACACAGGAGGACAATATAGAATACAAATACAGGAATCATCTGACAATTTCGCACTAGACTTCTAAATAAATTTCCCAACCCTAACATGCATCTAAATTGAATTTTTGTCATCATAATCAAACTTATATTGTTTTTTTTACATGGACAAACTTATTGTAAGGGTTCAGGTTTTCAGCCTGAAATAGGAGCAAATCATAGAACAATGTATACTACAGGCAGAGAACGAGTGTTGAAGAGAGCAGGAAACAAGTGGATGCACCAAAGGCCAAAATGAATCAAGATCCTAGAGCTTAAGTAACTATGAATCTATGAATAATTGATGATTTTATCAAGAAAACCAAGGGGGATGAAAGTTTCATGTCACCCTAAACCAGCATGCCTCCCAGGCGGTTGAGATGGCTCTAGAATTCAACAGATGTTCCAGGTTTATAGTGACTATCAAGCTGCAATAGGGAAGTGAATTTGATGGATGTAGGTGGTTGGTTACTAGGCCATGTGCTGGCCCTAGGGTCCACCAGGCGATGGGATGGATAGAGAAGAGAAGAAGAAGAGTTTTCTGTCCTACTCACACTGTCTTCTTGTCAATCTTCATGAGTTTGTTTGTGAACTCACAGAGTACCTCTAGGAAGGCCAAGTTGGGTGGAGCACCATTGGGGCCTCTGTCGGGGTTGTCCATGGGGTTCAGGCTGAAGACGATACCCTCCCTGGGACACAACAACACAGAAGATAACATTCAAGTCAACCAATTCATCTTAGGGGGGGGGGGGGGATAACTTTTCAAAGACCTAACTCCTAACTTTGCTTTTCACGGACCATGTTGCAACTTTTTTCTCTTTTCAAAGAACCTACTTTTTCTCTTTTCAAAGAACCTACTTTTTCATATATATATTGTCAATATGTGCGTATAGTATATATGTATATATATGAAGTCAACCCACTATGAAACTTTTGAAAAGTAAATGGGAGTAGGCCCATTCGCATTCTTGTACCTAGATCTAGATAGAATCTAGTATAGATCTACAGTACATTATGTATCTCTACTCTAGAATCTAGCTAGACACCTCCAACTCATGACTTTACAAAATGTATCAAAAACGGAATTAGATCTAGATCTAGTCTAGTTCTATACAACATAACAACAAATTGTCAATTTGAACCATGTGTAAAGAAAGTTAGAAGAAAACACCCGATAACTATGAGCAATAGCACTGACATCTCTTTCATGGATGCAGAATAGAGAGCGTTTCGGTTCCACATGTAACAAGTTGAGTCTAGATCTATAGGAACACGAGGAGAAAATGGTCGCACGATAGAGATGTTGTTTCAAGCCAAAAATAAGGAGTTACCAACAAAAAGTCCTGTTTAAACATTGTACTATACTTTCCACCCTGACTAAAATCCCCCCCCCCCCCCCCCCACTGACTTTCCACTGGCTGCACGAACACTGTGTTTTATCTTATCATATTCTAACCTTTCAAAGGGACCAGGCTGAGAGGATGGACAGACAAATGGTTAATGATCTCTTGTCTTAGTGAGACTTACGTATGCATGGTGGCCACAGCCTCACGATTCTTGATCTGGTCCAGGCCAAAAGATAGGGCAAATCTGCGAGACAGCTCCTGGTGAAGACAACAAAATTTAACCTTGACGAGTAAAATACAGCATCTAAAAAAAAACATTCCAGGTTTGCACCTTCCATAACATAAGAGAGTGAGAGGCTGTCTAAGTCAAAACAAGTGTAAACAAGCGTACAAGTCATATCTAGAGCTACCCTCGCATGGATTCAAACACAGGTCACCCGCTTTGAAACCAAATGAGTTAACCCAAGGCAAGAGTCAAGAGGCAAACAAACAAATAAACAAGCAACAAACCCACCTTGATGGACTGGAAGGCATCAGAGGAACGGTCGACCTCCCCTTGCTCCACTTGGAGTTCCTTGAACAACTGAGGAATGCACACAGTGGACCAAGAGATTGTAGAGGGCATCATGTGAGGAACAGCTCACCTTTTACGTCAAATGAATCTCTCACTAGTACTAGTTAGTACTGTCACTAGATGCAACAATACAAAAATGTATCACCACTACCACCAGCACCATCATCATGCCATCCTCAACATCACTGCTTTCATCACCACCACCACAGAGATAGCAACCTCTGAAGAGTAACATCAGTAGTCTATCACCTAATTTCTAGCAGTTTCAAGACATTTTCATTAGTAACTACATCAATAATCGCATCATCCTGTTTTTTTTCTTATTGTCCGCACCAGGAGTCCTACGATTTCCTAGCCTAGCTCTTCACCTGCAGTCAGCAGGCCACGTGTCACGATCAATTTAATTTGTTTTTAAATCCCATCGTATACGATCAAACAAGACTACATGCAACACGAGTCTCAGCCATATAGTGTAGAGTAACATTGAAATACAGACTGCTACTGTTGATCAGGGTCCCGATTTTCAAATTAATTTTAAGCAGTATGAGCAGAAACAGTTCGATTTTTGAAAAACGAATTTGCCACAAAATGGGACCTAACTTTAAAAACAACATATTTGCAAATTAAAGGTGAATGTGTGAAATATCGAACCCACTTTGTTGCTTCATTAACATAACCTTTTAACTTTTAGTGTTGATTATGAATCCATCTTTGCTACACTATCACTATGTTGACCTTCCACAAGGAAGGTTGCATTACTCATGAGCTACTACAGGTTGTGGGGCATGTTTACAGAACATAAAGATACAGTCAAACTTGCCCAAGCGGCCATCCACACTAACGGCCAATACTGATCGTAAACCTTCTGTTTCTTCTCTTTTCTTTGGCATGCCCTTAGCAGTCCCCTCCGACACGTGGCCGAGGCTAGTTAATTTCTCATCGCAGTGACTTCAAACCTCGTAATTAGCGCCTGACCCTCCAAATTTGGGCGTGAGTCATCCGATGAAGAAAACAAGGAGTTATCGCACGGGAAATCCCAGACCAACGTTCGGAACACAGATGATCAGATGGGATTGTTTGTTTATGTACTTGTATCTCTGTCTCAAACTGGTAGTACAGACCTGTTGTAAGCTAAGGGCCAGTGTCTTGGAGGTAATCACTTTGTTGATCTCTCTGGCCTTGCTCAGTGTGAACTTGATGATGTCTCCATAGTCATTGTAGAACTGGGGAACAACAGTCAGCAGCATTAGAGAATTAGCAGGGATGGGGATTGTCGTGAAAAAAAAGCAGCAACTTTTTTCGCAACATAACCGAATCCAAAGATTTTATGTGTACAGACTACATGAACTATACTAAAACTATTTTTCAATACAAATACATGAAATGGACTCGCCTCTTATTCTTTCAGAACATACAAAAGATTGATGAATTATTTTATGAGGAACAAAATATGTACATACTGAAAATTCTGCAAAATCCCCATCCCTGAATTATACAATACATGATACTCCCCAAAGAGTAAAAGATGAAAAACTAAAATGGGATTGCTATATCGCAAACACTTACAATAAAGCCAATAATACCATATCTTTTTAAAGACGACATTTTATCATCTTGGCCTTCAAATATCAAAGACACATGTTATATATAAGTTCTATGTCCTGACAATTTTGGAATATGGTAGTAGTATTTGGGATCCACATCGAAAGAAAGACATAGACAAACTTGAAAAAATTCAACAGAGCAGCGAGATTCATAAAAAGTGACTTTGATTACTATATCTAATGAGAGAGTTGGGGTGGGTTCACTTGCAGAGAGAAGAACCCAAGCTAAAGTTAAAAACTTGTTACATATTCCTAATAACTTTCTAATCAAGAATGTATCCTCCACAAGGAGAGCCGGGGATCTTACTTAACCACATTCAAACACAGCTGATATCCATCTTCATTCATTCTTTCCCGATACTATCCGACCTTGGAATGGTCTGCCGAGACACATTAAGGAATCTAGCTCCCTTGAGAGTGTCACTAATCGTATTCATGAGGTGAAATTGAGATGCAACAGGTACTAGATCTAGATCTGGAATCTTTGGGCTGGATCTGGATTCTAGAATCTGTTAATACACGAAACAGACTGTGAGACTAGATTTGTTGTCATGATTTTGTTTTTTTTATAATTGTTTTACAATTTTACAATTGTGCATCCTTTGAATGCTTAGCTTAGATTGCCGAAGCGCAAAGCACACGGACACATTAATCTTCAAGTCTGAGGCTGCAACTTTACGGAAGAAGAAGAAGAGTGTAACTATGTCGTGGTAAGGGGATTGTGTTTCGATGACCCTTAGAACAATGCTGAGACTTGTCTTGTCTTCTGGTAGGGCCACCTTACAACAGCTTATAACCAGTCATGATATAACATTGAAGTCTGCTATAACAGCAAAGATCAAAAATCCCTTTTCCCCCTTCTTTGTCTTTGTGTGAGCTTGCTCACATCATCCTCTGGATCCTGAGGGGTGTTGGGTCAGGCCTGACCCATGACTTTCAATGTAAGTGTTTTTAGGACCTGTTATATCTTGGAAGCATTGTGAGTGAAAAGAGTGAGCTCAAATCACTTCACGGGACTCCAGGTTTCTGACTTCCTGTTTACTTAAAGTTAAAGCCAAACATGGTTGCCTCATTGGCTTCTTATTTGTGAAGTCAAATTATCAACACTTTGTAAATGGAATACTGATATAATGCAATCAGAAAACATGCGCTTAAGCTAATAAAAATCCCTGTTCAAATGTGGTTCACTATTAGTGAACTATGTACAGGTCTCTTTTGACTTCAGACACCATCGCCTATGTAAACAATCTATTGAATTCTGAAACGGAAGCAGCTTTACAGTTTAAGTTACACTTCTTTGTGTCTAAAACATTGACATATTTTTATCAATTAATTATTTTTCAATTGCATAATTTCCGTAGTTTTTGTGACTTATTTATAATTCTGTAGTCGGGTACAAAAAGTCATTAGAAACAGTAAATCTGTAGATGCTAGCAACTCTGTCAGAAGAAAGACATTTTCAAAGAGATTCATCATAGAGCTGAAATCAAAGACATGTCAAAGACTTGAACCATGTGCTAACTCTGAAGACTGGACAAGGAGGAAGGAGGAGGAGAAGAAGAATGGTCAAAGAAGAACTCACCCTCATGTAGTGTTTAAAGATGGGAGCAGCCACTTTGATATGAACAATGTTGTAAACCACAAGCTTACAGAAACTGGCCAGGAAGTTACGACGTTTGTGCAGCTCCTCAATCTTCACATTCTCATCCATGTCATCTGGGGTATGATAAAGACAGTGATGATGAGGAGGAGAAAGAGGATAATGGTAGTAAATAAGTAATTTCATTGATGACAATTACAAGGATCATAATGGTAGCATGATATTGATGCAGACCTGCCACCTTCTCAGATTTACTCCGAGTGACTCCTCGCTCCAGTTTTTGAGAAAACTCTGATTTTACAATTTTCATCATCAAACTCTGATCCTGTGTTTCTTTGCTAGCAGAAAAAAAAGTTTTGGGCTTGTTTATTTATTACTAATATTACTTGTTGCAAAGAAATTTGTCTGATTTAAAATCTGGATATCACTACGTCGATTACTTCTTTGTGGGGTCTTGACAAAAAAAATAAAGACCCGCAAAATTGTCGCCTAAATGTTTATAGCAACAAAGATGGCGGCCTCAGTAAGGGCCGATTCACTACGGTTTGAGCTGAATTCCCTGGACAAAATTCGTTTGCATTGACGGGAAAACAAAAAAATAGTGAGTTCTTTAAGAACTGGATCTACACTAGACATCAGAAAGAATTTCTAGTTGCTGGTTCTACACTGAGTTATCTAGATCTAGCCTAGCAGATATCAGGATTGAAGTTGAAGGTATCAGAACAGAATGCAGAAGGCATACTTAGGCTAGGCTAGTAGTAGCCTACTGTAGTAGTAGTAGGCCTTCATAAATGTATACTAGTGCAAGACTAGACCGAAAGACCCAATGTAGACTTAGATAAACTGAACTCAATGTAATCTGGGATAGTAGATCTATTGTTTGTTTCAACAGTCAAATAGTTCATGTAGGTCTAGATCTAGAATCTTTAGGCTACAGTTTCTACAGGAGGAGGATCCAATTCTCGGGGGTCTTGGTCTAGATCTAGAAAGACATCTTAATCTTCACTGATTCTTATTATTCTCTCACATTTAGATTCTATATATAGTTTTAGAGGTAGCTCTAGGTTTAAGAATTAAGATCCTGGTCTTGGATAGTTTTGACTAAGTAAGGTTATGATTATTATAGAATTATATTATTCTCTGTTACTTATATACATTTAGGTCTGAGGCACTATGTCTAGAACTGAAGAGGACCTAGATCTAGTCTAGATCCAAACTCTAGACATAGATTCTTAGTAAAAGATCTAGCTTACTCTACTTTGTTTTCATTTCACTCAGCCAGACCTCTTCTTCTCATGGAGTGTATGACTACCAGTAGATTATTTTATTTAACTTTTATAGCATACTTCTGAATATAGAAATGATCAAAACAAGACACAATAAGACAGTAACTGTGTTCAAACAATTTCCTCTTTTTTTTCTCCAGATGCAAGTGACATTTTTTAAATGAACAGTTCTCTCCATATGGATCTAAATGTAGGTCTTATGTTCTCAATACATTCAACTCATTACTGAATCTATATATTGTATCAGGCAAACTTTGAACTTCAAAGCAGATCTCCTCCGTTAATACTGCACCACAATGGATGCGGTTTTCACAAAAGTTCCCCTTTCGGTCTGCTTTGTGTAATTAGAATAAGTGACCATTTCAAAACAATTTGTAAACAATAAAACTGTGTGATGACAGGCTGATAGCTTCTGTATTCTTCCAGTCCAACTTTTTGATTTCCAAGAAATATATTCAACTATCATGTTCCGGTTTGTTGTCTGAGGGCTTCTGTGTTGTCACGGAAGTGGGTTTTATTCTTAGAATAGAATGCATGGGCGTGGCCATCTTTTTCAAGCTCATTTGTTTCTCTTTAGTTTTTGGAAACAGTAATCAATCGTCCCATAACGCGCAGTTTCAGAATTCCCACCGGGCTCAGCAGAAGTTCACGTGCATCATTGTTTCAAAACTTTTCAGAAAGCAACATAGGTCCGCCGGTGCGTCCGTCTGTCTGTCAGTCAGTCTGTCTGTGTCCATACTGTCCGTCCGTGCCCATCTATCTATGTGCTCATTGTAAGCAAACAGCTGTTGTTCATTCCTGTTCTCCTGTTCGTAGAACGGGAAAACCCTACTAGTTACTGAATAAAACAGTTTGAAACATTTAAATTTAAAGTACAGAATGTCAATGGAGAGAGAATAGAGAACTGTATAGGCCTAAAGATGTTTATATTCGTTTGTTGTAGTTATGTAACATTTATGATTTATAACAACATAGTCGCTGCTTGCGAGCTGGATCCTGTTTTTTCCCCCAGAGATTCTGTTGTTTTTTTTTGTTTTGGGGGGGGGGCCTTTAATTCTGTTTTTGTTTGCTCAGTGGGTGGCAGGTCTGTTGATGACGGTGAGGAGGATAATAGTGGTAGTGGTAATGATGATGATGATAATGATATTGATGAAGAGGGAGATTATGGTGATAATGATGATGATAATGATATTGATGAAGAGGGAGATTGTGGTGATATTGATGATGATAATGATATTGATGAAGAGGGAGATTGTGGTGATAATGATGATGATAATGATATTGATGAAGAGGGAGATTGTGGTGATAATGATGATGATATTTTTGAAGAGGGAGATTGTGGTGATAATGATGATATTTTTGAAGAGGGAGATTGTGGTGATAATGATGATGATAATGATATTGATGAAGAGGGAGATAATGGTGATAATGATGATAAATGGCTGACTTATCTGTACTAAGGTTACCAGTGCTTTTATTACTATCATTGAGTATCACAGTTATCGTCTTAATCCTTTTTTTCTTCTTACAATAACAACAACAACAATTGCTCACCATCATCATCCTCCACAAAGACTTTGGTCATGAGGAAGTCTTTGAGATGTGCTGTGGTCTTTGGTTCTACTTCTACAACCAGTGGCTTCAGTAAGGGGTTGGTTTTGGCCATGTGGGGACTGAACACAATCAGCAAGTCACAGATACTCACATAGGCCTGGGGAGGGAGAATACAAGATGGTGATGATTGATGTGGAGGAGGATAGATGCTCACTTTGTCACTTTGAGGGTTTTTTCAGTCCCCGGTCTCCTTGTCCTTGATAGGTGGGACTGAGCACGTAGTCTTCTCGGATAAAGATGATAAACTCAGAGGTCCCGCGAGCACATTAACTTTGCAGTTTGAAATCGATGAAGAGTAGGCCAATTATGGTCGCTGTCCGGGCAAAATAAAATTAAAAAACCTATCATAACCCCTTTGTTCTGTGGCGCCTGCATGTTGGTTTAAGTGAAAAGTGGAGCTCATACTCATACAATAAGGCAAATTTCCCTGAGAAAGGATAAAGAAAGTGTATACAATAAAATACAATATTCACATAGGCCTGTGGAGAGAGAAAAAAATGAAGATAATGATGATGATGAAGAGGATGAGCAGGCTTATGGTAGTGAGGAGGAAGTGGAGGAGGTGGTGATGCATTTGAGTAAAGCCTTGTTTTTTTGCAATGTCTGGGCTGAACACAATCAGCAAGTCACAGATACTCACAAACGCTTGTAGAGTGAGATGAAAAAATGAGGAGGAAAAAAGGATGTGAACTTGACCAAGTAAAAATGTTCTCGGTCCCTTACACTATTTGTTACTCTTGGACTCTAAAATAGCCTTCAATCAATGTTGTATGTTTTTTTTCCCTTTATGTCTACTTTCCCAGCTGCATACTACATCATACATATACAATAATGTTGAGGTTCCCTTCCCAAACCTCACAATTAGCTCAGATAGCAGGTGGGACCTACTGGCCTACATTCTAACACCTGTCTCTGATAAAACTGGGGTGGACAGCCATATAAATAATAAACTGCCCACTTGGAGACCAAACATGTTAACTGTTCTGCCATCGTGCTTGCCTATGTGTTTGATATGAATGAATGAACGAATTATAACCTTTCTTTGTCCAATTTGGCATATTGTTTTTGTGTGATATACAACTAGACAATAATTTCACAAGGCAGTAAGCCACACATAGAGAAGAGAGAAATGGTACAAACAAATGAGTGCAAGAATGTTCATAATACAAGTCAAGGTTTTAAAACCTAACTCACCTCTTCTTTGGCTTTATCTCCCTCGTGAAACATGAGATCATGACAACAGCCTAACAGGTGGTGCAGTTTCTTCCTTAGCCTCTTCATTTCATCCTGACGAGACAAGGAAACAAATTATCTTTAAAACTGGACATGGGACGCTTTGTGCCCAACTCCTCCTTTATTACTTAACACTTTGAAACTTTGCAGGCGTCTACAGACTTCAGGCAGTGGCCAAGACCTGCTCAAACTGCTTTCCTTCCACTCCCCAAAAATGCTTTGTTTCCCCCACCTAAAACTCTTAGAAATCTCATTCTTAGAGCAGCCATTGTTTTGAGATGACCACTTGAGTACAATAGTGACATGTGCACCGCTCACAGCTGTCAGAAACCCCAAATTCGAAGTATCTGACCCCGGTATATCTCTCCAGTCTACAGCTACGGGTCAACTCGTCACACTTGGCTGGTTCTATTCAGTACCAATGGCTATCGGGTGGTCTATCAAAGGGCCGGAACACCCTGCACACAATAAATCTACCCGGTCATATTACGATCAAATTTTGTGTCTTTGTCTAAAATTCAATGAGCTTTGTGGCATTTGTTCTGGGCAAACTTGGTATCTCTGAAAAGAGCATCAATTTCTCTACAAGGCGATGTTTCTTTCCTACATCAGGGATGTCAGTGGACAATGGCCCCAACCCCTGAACTTTGGCGCGCGACGTACATATAATGCAAGATGATAAAAATAAGTATTATTACATTATACTGAACTGAACTGATTCCCTACTCTTCTTATTGTGTAGTCCAAAGTTTACTCATTGTAGCAGTAGATCTAG
>JAUELK010229637.1:0-18508 GCA_031471215.1 Gastropteron pacificum | reverse complement strand
CAGAGGAAGACCAACAAGAAGATGGGAACAGGATATAAGGGACTGGCTGGGAACAACAACTACAGAAGCAGGCAGAAAAGCAAAAGACACGTGTTGTATTGCAGGAGGGTTCAAGAGGCAACGTCCTGCAAGAGGACTGGCTGATACAGAGAGAGAGGGGCTCAGCACCTAGTCTTCTACAATAAGGACGATAAACTTGGAGGTCCTGTGTGCACATTGTGCACGTTAAAGATCCCCTGGCTGTTTGAAAACGATGAAGAGTAGGCCAGTTATGGTCACTATCAGGGCAAAATTCAAAATTGTACCCTATTATGGCCCTCTTGTCCCCCCCAAAATGAAATGGCCGATAGGTGCTACTTTGTGGCGACTGGGTGTTGGCTTCAGCGAAAAAGCGGAGCTCATAACACTATGGCAAATTTCCCTGACAAGGGATGAAGACAGTGTGTACAATTCAAAACAATACATGTGTTAGTCTTTAATACTTGCATTGCAAATAAACACTGCATAAGAACTCCTGATAAATGTTAATTCATTTCTTTAAATGTATTTCAAACTCCTGCCAATGTTCCATAGAGTAGGAATACCCCCAGCCTTATATAGACAAAGAGCCCTCCGAATTCTCATATGGTCACTTTACTGTTGCACTCATTCTCTTTCCAACACAGAGGAGGGGGTGAGCTCTGGTGGAATTGTTATAGTGCTTTAAGGTGTATTACTTTCTTTCAACTTGTTCTCACTTGAATGTTTCAATGCTATGAAAAGGTAGTAGTAAGTAATATATGGCAAGTGCAACAGGAGAGGTACTTATATAAGGCATTTAGAGATTGTTAATTCCTGTCTTCTATACAAATGCCAATGTTCCATAGAGTAGGAATACTCCCAGCCTTATATAGACAAAAAGTCCTCCGAATTCTCATATGGTCACTTTACTGTTGCACTCATTCTCTTTCCAACACAGAGGAGGGGGGTGAGCTCTGGTGGAATTTGCATAGTGCTCAAAACTTAAAGATATATCAAAACCTTTTCGGTACCTGAAAGTATTAAAAGTCTTTAAAATGGTATTCAAATAGCAGCAAAAGCAGCATCAGAAGTACAAAAAGCATGTTGTATACATTTGTAATTTCTTTAGTTAAAAAATAATCTATACAAATGGCAATGTTCCATAGAGTAGGAATACTCCCAGCCTTATACAGACAAAGAGCCCTCCGAATTCTCATATGGTCACTTTACTGTTGCACTCATTCTCTTTCCAACACAGAGGAGGGGGTGAGCTCTGGTGGAATTTTTATAGTGCTAAAAACTTAAAGATATCACAACCTTTTCCTTACTTAAAAGTATCAATAACAATTGTTATTAAAATGATATTCAAAAGAAGTACAAAAAGTATATATATATATACATTTTTTATTCCAAGTCCTTTATAGAAATGTTCTAAAACAAATGCCAATGTTCCATAGAGTAGGAATACTCCCAGTCTTATATAGACAAAGAGCCCTCCGAATTCTCATATGGTAACTTTACTGTTGCACTCATTCTCTTTCCAACACAGAGGAGGGGGTGAGCTCTGGTGGAATTTTTATAGTGCTTAAACTATGCATATCTTCAGCTAATTAGGGTGCTAAAATAATTATAGATATCATTAACTTTTCCTTACTTGAAAGTATCAATCGTCTTTAAAATGGTATTTAAATAGCAGCAAATACAGAATCAGAAGTCAAAAAAGCATGTATAAATGTTTAATTCAAATCCTAACGAAATGTTCCATAGAGTAGGAATACTCCCAGCCTTATGTACAAGACAAAGAGCCCTCCGAATTCTCATATGGTCACTTTACTGTTGCATCAATTATTTTCCACACAGAGGAGGGGGTGAGCTCCGGTGGAATTTACATTGTGCTCAAGGTCGGGGTATCTTCCTTTCAGTAGATAGGCCTACACTTCTTTTAAAAATCACATGGAATTGAGAAAAACATAGGCTAAATAATACAGAAAAAAGTGACTCATTGATGGAAGCAAAAGTGTTGAACTTGAAGAGAAAGGTTTCACCACTACTGATTTAAGACCATAAAATGTGTATGGCTAAAGTCATTTGAGTGCCTGTTTGAAAAGACAATGTGGTAGCTATGTCAGATCTTGATAAGAACACAGTGTCTTGTATTACAAAGATAAATAACTCAATGTTATATTTGAAAAATTACAAAAATGGCTCACATATTTGAGGCGTAATACAATATTTTCCCCTTTTCTTGCGAACCATACATTAAGTTAAATCATTTTCAAATTTGAATATAATATTACATGAACAGTTCACAAGGTTGTTTATCCATGTTTAAAATGTCTAGATAAGTTGCAATGTTCCATAGAGTAGGAATACTCCCAGCCTTATAGAAGAAAAAGAGCCCTCCGAATTCTCATATGGTCATTTTATTGTTGCACTCATTCTCTTTCCAACACAGAGGAGGGGGGGTGTTTTAAGGTGTATTACTTTCTTTCAACTTGTTCTCACTTGAATGTTTCAATGCTATGAAAAGGTAGTAGTAAGTAATATATGGCAAGTGCAACAGGAGAGGTACTTATATAAGGCATTTAGAGATTGTTAATTCCTGTCTTCTATACAAATGCCAATGTTCCATAGAGTAGGAATACTCCCAGCCTTATACAGACAAAGAGCCCTCCGAATTCTCATATGGTCACTTTACTGTTGCACTCATTCTCTTTCCAACACAGAGGAGGGGGTGAGCTCTGGTGGAATTTGTATAGTGCTTTAAGGTGTATTACTTTCTTTCAACTTGTTCTCACTTGAATGTTTCAATGCTATGAAAAGTTAGTAGTAAGTAATATAGCAAATGCAACATGCGAGGTACTTATAAAAGGCATTTTAAAATGTATTAATTCCTGTCGTAATATATTCTTCCAGACAAATGCCAATGTTCCATAGAGTAGGAATACTCCCAGCCTTATATATAAGAAAAAGAGCCCTCTGAATTCTCATATGGTCACTTTACTTTTGCACCATCGTCTTTCCAACACAGAGGAGGGGGTGAGCTCTGGTGGATTTTATATAGTGCTCAAAATGTGTCCTTTATTTTAGCAATAGGCCTACTTCTCTATTTCAAACCACACAGAATTGAGAAAAGACATAACAAAAGTGAACCAAAAATGAAAGCAAAAGTGTTGAAAAGTTAAAGAAAGTTTCCATCATTTTCATTTGAGACAGAAGAACAGATCTCACTACACAGTCATTGACAGAATTTGTCTCCCTCCTCTCATAACATGCAAGGTTAGTTGTTTTAAAAGATAAAGTGATGTCTGCTTAAGACCCAAATTACAAAGATTTCAATTTGTACTTTGTACTTTTGTAATTTCAATTTTACCTCAAACCCATAAGTTACATAGTTTTCAAATTTGAATATATTACATGAAATTTTCACTTGGATGTTTCTCTATATTTTAAATGTTCTAGACAAATGCCATTGTTCCATAGAGTAGGAACACTCCCAGCCTTATGTGAGACAAAGAGCCCTCCGAATTCTCATATGGTCACTTTATTGTTGCATCAATTATTTTCCACACAGAGGAGGGGGTGAGCTCTGGTGGAATTTTCACTGTGCTTAAACTATGCATGTCTTCAGCTAATTAATAAACTCCTAAAATACCACAAACTTAGCTATAAATTCTAATAAAACATTGGCATCCATAGATATCATGTATGTTGTATGTCTTGGTAACTAAATAAACCAAGTTACAAGTTAGAGGAAGGTCAACATCAGAAAGGTGAAACCTCTACTTCCAATCTAACCAAGTTGAGGTTCAAAAGAGGAAAGAGAGCCCGGTAACAAAATCAAGTAGATGTCTCCCATGATACAGCCTAACCAAACCACAGACAAACTTCTTCTTCTAATCCGGCAGCCTTCCAGTTTCTGCTCGTCCCTTCTTACACCCAATGCCACAATAGTTCTATTTCAAGGTACTCCTCAGCCTGTCTACAGTAGTTGTATATAGAGTTCTTGTTGTTCGGTTTACCATCTGCAGTCTCTGGGTCTGAGGTTAGACGTATGATAACAGCTCGCCACTGCTCACGGTCTGCAGCAGCCGTGTCTGGTGTACTTCTTCCTTGTAAGCGACCACAATCATCGAGCTGATTATTCTGTCACTATTTTAAGGTGTTGTACAGACAGATCTTCTTCTTCTAATCCAGCGATCGGTGAGGCCTTGCTCTTCGGTCCAATGCCATGTGGTAAAATTTTGAGGTGTTCCTCAGCTGGTCTGCAGTTGGTGTATAGGGTTGTGTTTAGGTCAGGAGATGGAGGGAGTAGCTGCTCTCTGAGGTGTACAGACAGATAAAACAACCCAAGATGCCTTACCTTGAGTTCCACGTCCGTCCAGTACATCCTGCTGTCTAAGATGTCAAAGTCAATGTCTGAGCTGATTATTCTGTCACTATTATAAGGTGTTGTGCAAACAGATAAAACAATCAAGAAGCCTTACCTTGAGCTCCACGTCAGTCCAGTATATCCTGCTGTCAGAGATGTCAAAATCAATGGCCATGGCTTTCTGCACGCCCTGGATGGGGATGGCCTGGTTGTTGTAGAGGTTGGTCTCCAGAGAGATCCTGCGGATGTCGGAGCTGCTGGAAAAGAGGAGGAAGGCCTCGGGGACGATGCAGGTCCTGTGGTCAGCCTTCAGCTCCAGCCCCATGGGGCACGCACAGATGTGGAGGAGTGGGGGCGGCCGGTACAGGCACAGGTGGCTACAGTTACCATTGTTGTCTGCACACGTGTTGGTGTCTGAGGATAATAATAATAATGATAATAATAATAGCTGATTTTTATAGCACCTTTTCTCTTTGAGCTCAAAGCCCTTTACAGCATATTCTATCATTTTCAGGAAAATAAAGATTTTTTCTAATATCATTATTTGTGTGATTGTAAAGCTACTTGTGGTTTGAAAGATAGATAAAAGTGTCTCAATATCACTTGTAAGGGCCTATGCAAAAACAACAAGTGTAATATGACATTGGGAAGTCACACAAAGTGATGAAATGTATCATATCATAGTCAATTGATGTAAAGGTGAAAATACACAGAAGAAGAAAAAAAGATAATCAGAGAGCATTAGAACAACAAGTGTCTTGCTAATGTATCATATCATAGAGTCAATCGACTTAAATCGTCACAGGTGAAAATACACAGAAAAAAAGAAAGATCATCAGAGAGCATTAGAACAACAAGTGACTTGCTGAAGTCCTACCATTGGTCCAACTCTGTGGGGATAAAGAGCTATATAAATGATGTTATTATTATTATGTCCTACCATTGGGCTTGTTGACGTCCACTGCTTTGAGGCCCATGAGGTCTGGCAGCTGGTCAATGATGGACGTCCTGTTGTGTCCAGTGTGCTTGTCCACCCTGGCGATGGACCGGCCCTGCCAGTCAGTCCAGTAGATGGAGTCGTCTAAGGGAAGAGAAGTGTTTGTATTTGTATTTGTTTTAAAGAAATACACTTCTGAGTAAGAAGACTGGCAAGAGAGCTTTTGTTTGCTATGCACCTAATGTCTGCAATAAACTTCCAATATCTTTGAGAAACTGTGAGTCAGAAAAAGAGTTTAATCTTAAGATCCACCTATACACCACCATAGTTTAAGACCCGCAATATATCCAAATTTACTTTATTCTATGCTGTAATAAAAGTTACACCATGAGCACCATGCATTGACTCTTGGTAGATTGTTGTGTTGTGCCATCAATTTATTGTCAAGCGACTGTTGCATCAGGGAACAGCGATACATGAAATGAACTTTATTATTTGCATGTACTTCTCTATGTTCAAAATGTTCTAGACAAGTTTCAATGTTCCATAGAGTAGGAATATTCACAGCCTTATATAGACAAAGAGCCCTCCGAATTCTCATATGGTCACTTTACTGTTGCACCAATTATTTTCCACACAGAGGAGGGGGTGGACTCTGGTGGAATTTTCACTGTGCTTAAACTATGCATATATTCAGCTTGAAAATACCACCAACTTCAGAATTCATTAGTTTTAAATCCTAAAGCATTTTAACCTCTTGTGTAGCGCTTTGAGCTATCCAGGGAAAGCGCATTACAAATGCTCTTATTATTATTATTGTTTATTTCATACATTTTCAAGAAATGTTTTCTTATCTTCTACTTGACCAAATATATCAGAGTTTGAGGGACAAACTGAACGTCAGAACTACTTACCAAGCAGGCTGAAGCCGAAGATGTGCGGCAATCCCTTAGACAGAAGCTTCCTCCGATTGCGTCCCTCCAGGTCGGCCACCTCAATGCAGTCTTTCTTGGCGTCGCCCCAGTACAACTTGCGTTCTACATGGTCAATGGCCAGACCATTGGGCCAGACAATGTTGGTGGTCACAATGGCGCGACGCCCACTGCCATCTAGGTAAGCTTTCTCAATGACAGGGACCATGCCCCAGTCTGTCCAGTACATGTACCTGAGCACACAGAAAGAACAATATAACAATAATGTATTTATTTATAACAATCATCAGTACATGTACACCTGAGCACACAGAAAGAACAAAAACAATAATAATTTATTTATAACAATCTCAATCATCAGTACATGTACCTGAGCACACAGAAAGAACAAAAACAATAATGATTTATTTATTTGTTGCAGCGAACAGCATCCTTTCTAAGACTAGCACTGGCTGACAAGAGTGAACAACTCATCGGCTTGGGATAAAACAACAACAACAATTTCAAGTTATGCTATATTGCACTTGTGATTGTGCCTGTGTATTTTTTATTGTAAAGCACCTAGAGCTTTTTGGATAGGCGCAATAGAAATAAACTTCATTATTATTATTATTATTATTATTATTATTATTATTATTATAAATGATTATTACTATGACCAGATCCAGAAGAGCCTTACCCTGCGGCTGGGTCCAGACAAATGGCCCTGGGTTGGTCCAGCCTGTCAGAGATGAGGACCTTGCGAGAGCTGCCGTTGAGGCGGGACACCTCGATGCGGTCAGTGCCCGTGTCTGTCCAGTACAGGTTCTGGGCAATCCAATCAATGGCTATCCCGTCTGGGTCGTCCACTTCAGTGTGGGCCAAGACTTCTTGCTCTGGAACATTTACAAACAATGTAGATGAATGAAATGGTGTGTACTATAGTCAGGGATATAAATGGGAAGGAGAAAAAAAGTGCAATTTATACAATCGGAAAAGCGTGTGATAAAAGCAAGCTTTTACCATCAAAGATTTACACCATGTCCTCTAAGCTTTGACAATCAAAGTTTCAAACAATATCCTGTAAGTAAGTTGTTGTATGCTATCAGGCAATAATAGACCTACAAAGCCATGGCAGCCTATCTCTGAAATCTGGGACTGGAGGGCCTTCAAATTGGCCCCTTGCTCATGCAAGTGTGCAATTCAGTGACAAGATCTGTCCGGACCACATGACTGCTGTGTGCAATGCAGTCTTTGAGTTGATACTGCCAATATTGATACAACATGGAGACATTTATGGCTGCAGCTATGATTTAGGACAGAACCAGGTGTATGTCACATAATTTCTGTAGCCCTGGTGCTTAAACTGCAGCCTCCCACTAAGTAGAAAAGAACACCATCTTACCGGAGCCATCGAGTTGGGCCCTCTGAATGGTGCGGGCCTCGTCGTCTGTCCAGTAAATAAATCCTGTGGTGCTGTCGTAGTCTACCACAATGGCGTGTTTGATGTTGGAGAGAGGTAGAACAACATCCGTGTAGTCTGGTGTATCCAGAGAGATTTGCCGAATGTCTGTCCGCCTGGCCAGGAATAAAACCTTTTCTGGGCCTAATTGGGGGGGAAAAGAACAACAGTTTATAAATGTCAAAATCAAATATGTTCATTGAAAATTAACACACACACACACACGCACAAAGGATAAACGTTTCTGAGTACATAGCAAAGGAAGTTCAAAGGCTCTACTACAATATAAATGTATAAACATGACCATATCTAGCCTTGTATAATCCAGTGCAACTACCTACCAAGAGATGGGCCACTCCTATCATCATTGCTGGTCATGACTAAATGTGCATAATACCAGCAAGGACAGCAACAATAATATCTATCATTAACAAGTCTGAGTGGCCTATTTCCTTGTTGTCAACATCTTCTTCAAAAACCTGAGTCAACTATTTAGTCAAATCATTGATTCCCAATGTAGGTAATTTAATGCATCTGATAGGCGCTGCTATATGGCAACTCCGTGTTTGCTTCAGTGAGAATTAAAACTCATAACAACAAGGAGAAGGAACAAAAAATTATGCAACAAATACAAATTAGAGGACATAAATGTATCATTGTTATTATATATGTGAACCGATGTATCTTTGTCTCTGTTCGTCAGTATTGTCATACGTCTTTGTTTCTTGTGTCCACAGGTCTTCTGTCATTGTTTGGAATATAGTAAGATCCTGAACAAAGACATAGTGAAGTTATTTAATTTCTGCTCTACTAAGTGTGATGTGATAATTAATCTAGTTGCTTGAGTTACCCTGAGCACAAGTCTTTCCGTCCTCTAGGAGCAGCACCCCAGTGGGGCAGGCACAGGTGAAGTAGGGCCGTAGAGGTGACATCAGGCAAAGATGGGAACAGCCCCCGTTCTTCTCTCCACACATGTTGCGGCCTGCAACACAAGGCATTGGGCAGTCAATCTTCTGTCTCATTCTCATTTAAAACTATTACGTCTCCTTCTCATTTAAAACTCTTACATCTCATTCTCATTTAAAACTCTTCTGTCTCCATCTCATTTAAAACAGTTACATCTCCTTCTCATTTAAAACTTTGACGTCTCCTTCTTTTGGTTCAGTTTCAGTCTTTATAGCCACAATATTTTTCGTTCTATTTGGCCAAGATATCTGTCATTTTTTTTTAGCTAAGATGTATTTGTATCGTGAATGATTTGAAAACTTTAATGTGTCGTATTTAAACTACAATGACATAGCAAAGACAGGATTTTACATTCACAAAAATGTAAATTCATTATACAATATTATAGACAAATGCCAATGTTCCATAAAGTAGGAATACTCCCAGTCTTATACCGGACAAAGAGCCCTCCGAATTCTCATATGGTCACTTTACTGTTGCACTCATTCTCTTTCCAATACAGAGGAGGGGGTGAGCTCTGGTGGAATTTTCATAATGCTCAAGGTGTGTACACAATCATCAATGAATATTTAATTCAAAAGATAAAAAAGAACAGTTGTGAATATTGTGAATATATCTTTGGTAAAATTACTACAATATTATTTTGCACAAAACTAAACTTTAAAACACTATCCATAACCATAAATTAGTTCTAGAAAGCTATCAAAGTGTGCTTATGCCTGCCTTTCTTTATCACCACAAAATGTGACAACCATTAAAATCAAGTACAAGATTTTCAAGTGAATATAGTAATGGACACCAACAAAAGAAACAGAGGCAAAAGAAAATGAAAAGAGAAATAAGGTAAGGGAATTTAAACATGCACAAAACAAAAGATGCATATAAATAAATGATAATGATGCAAAATGACATCACATCAAGTAGAGCTGTTCTGTAATATGTGTGTGTGGGTATAGACTTGACAAAATAGAGTCAAGTGCACACTCAATATTCAATCAAGTATTTCCCTTCTTAAGAGCAACACTAATCTGTAATCAAATAATGTAGCAAAGATTTATTTTTTTTCAATTCACTGGAAAATTACGTGGAATGAACATACATTAAAGGCATCACATACATAGTCTGGATCACAAAGGATGACCGTACTGACCAACAAAACAGATGGATAACATACAGAAACAGTTCATAGGCTTTTCATGCAATGGTAATATGTTACTGAATTCGGAATAAAATACTACATACTGAACAGTCTTGTTACATGTACATTGATGTCCTTTATTTCATCTGTAAAAGTTCTTCCACATAAACTCATATCAATATTAGTTTTTTTCTTTTCAATGTCATTAACAATTTTCCTGTTTCACATTTATCGTTCTCTCTGCTATGTATAGAATCATATACATCACTGAAAATTCTTCTCTGCATTCTTAGTGCCAACCATTTACAGCGTATAAATCATATTCCTTACAGGCTTAAATCAAAACAGCCATGTGCATCTATGAAACTCAAGTAAAAAAAACAATCTGAATAGAAACGAATCGAGTCAATGAGAAGAAGAAAACACAATCCAACCGAAGAAAATGCTACAAATGATGGATAGAACATAATTGGATGGTTTGACATGCTGAGAGCAGAACACAAATGACAAGGCAGTTTACCTCCAATGTTGGAAAGGTCTTTATCAATGGAGAGAGAGAGAGATGAAGAGCTTTATTAGCATCACACATACACACACAGACTTGTTTGTTTGTTTGTTTGCCATAATACAGTGGATTGTGGTGAAAAGGTCAGAGTATTGGCCTCACGAGTCACGGTCTGTGGTTCGATCCCCGACTCGATTTGGATTTGAGAGTATTTTCTTATCCACCACCAGGTGTATGTACTCTTGGAAGAGGTACTTTGTCACGACTTTCTCACCTCACCCAGGTGTAAAATGGGTACCCAGCAATAGACAGTGAAAGATATTGTCAGAATGTTGGTATGTGCGCCGGCAGCACTACATGCCGACCAGACAGCACTATCAGTATGCCTCCCAGGAGGTTGAGATTGGCTTTGGATTTAAACAGGTCTGTTGGGGTAATAATGAGCTCAAAGAGAAAAAGCGCTTATAAATTGGCTATTGTTATCATTATTAACCTTGTTGGAGGTACAGAACCCAACCCATTTCATAATCGCATTCACCAAACCCTTCTTCAGTGAAAAATACAAATAACAATATATATGTTTGTATTAAAATTCATGACATGGGAAGCTCCGCCAAACCCCTGAAACCAACTCATCAAGTAATTTTAAATATTACGAAATAGCTGGATGAGACAAAACCTGAACTTTATATACAAATTCAAGACAAAGGAGTCTCCAGCATGAGAAGATGGAAACCTACCTTTAGGCTGTCGGCGCGGCATGAAGGCGTGTATATCCATGGGAGAGTAGATCTTGTCCAGCCCCACGGAGCAGTTTGCCCCGGTGATCTTGTTGCACACGTGGATGGAGTGTGAGCGCCAGTCAGTCCAGTACAGGTAGTCCTCATACAGGGTCAGGGCAAACGGGTGTGGCAGGTAGTTGGGCTCAGAGCTCTCGATGACAGCTCTACGATTGCTGCCATCAAAGTCACAGCTGGGGGAGGGGAACAAGGGCAAGGTTGTTCATTATTTGTGTTGTTGTTGTTATTTTCTAATCCCTTTTGCTGTGAGCTGGTTGCCCGTGACAGCCACTTAGTGCCTCTCGGATGAAGTTGCAAGTTTTCATTATTTGTGAGAAGTCAAGATATTTATAATACTATCTTACTTTTCCCTGTTCATGGACTTTTACTGTAGCATTTCATTTTGAATGCTGCGATCTTTACGTTAACTCTTTTGTTTATGGTTCAACCCTCACATTCGTGGTTGCTGTTAGGAAAACTGTATTTTTGTAGAATCATGAGCTTCACATCAATGCAACAAATGCATTGCCTTTTTTTATATAACTGCCATCTGTCAACCAAATTACAACAAATAAATCCACTTCTCCGTCTTTGTCCTTAATAAATGCACAAATGATATTGTCTCAATATGAATATATGAATAGAATGTCTGTGCATCTCTTGAGTGTGAATGTGGAAAAGTGTTCTGTATTAAGACTTTGAGAAGCGCCATAGAGCACTCGTGGTGGATTCTAGCACTATATAAATTCATTATTATTATTATTATGATTATTATTATTATCATCATTGTTATTACTATTATCATTATTAATATTACTACTATTATTATTATTATTATCAATATCCCACCTGTGTATGAGACTGAGTTTGGCATCGGCCCAGTAGATCTTGGACTGCTCGTAGTCCAGTGTCAGACCATTGGGCCAGTGGATCTCGTCCTCAATCAGCACAGACCGGGTGTCAGAGTTGCCATCCATGCCAGCCTTCTCAATCTTGGGTGTCTCGCCCCAGTCTGTCCAGTACATGTAGCTGCAAAGAAGAAGGCAGAATAAATAAGAAGGAATCATTTTACAGAAAGCTAAAAATAGACCTATCCTGCAACTAAATAATAAATCAATATAAGTATAAGTATAGGCTTAAAATATACCTTGATTCTAAAAAATTAAAAATTTCATTTCCCGGCATTCAGGAAATGTCCTGAGAACTAGCACCACTGATAACATTAGATAATAAACAAGCATGATGTGTTTGGCAATGGTTCCCTCACCCATTCTCTGGGTCCAGTGCAATGGCGCGGGGCTGGTCCAGGTCTTGCCAGAAGAGCACTGTGCGGTGACTGCCATCCAGGTTGCTGACCTCAATGCGGTTGGTCTCAGAGTCTGTCCAGTAGAGCTTCTTGCCCAGCCAGTCGCAGGCCAGCCCATCAGGTGAGCCCAGGCCAGACGAGACCACAACCTGAGGGAAAGGAACAAGCAACAGTGAGAACAGTGAGACCACAACCTGAGGTGAATGAACAAGCAACAGTGAGAACAGCAGGCAATAAATAATCATCAATGAATATTGTATTCAAAAGATGAAAAAAAAACATATCTGTAATTCTTTTTAGTCAAGATGTATTTCTATCATGAATGATTTGAAAACTTTAATGTGTGGTATTTAAACTACAATGACATAGCAAAGACAGGATTATACAAATTCATTATACAATATTATAGACAAATGCCAATGTTCCATAGAGTAGGAATACTCCCAGTCTTATACCGGACAAAGAGCCCTCCGAATTCTCATATGGTCACTTTACTGTTGCACTCATTCTCTTTCCAACACAGAGGGAGGGGGTGAGCTCTGGTGGAATTGTTATAGTGCTCAAGGTGTGTACACAATCAAAAACGAATATTGAATTCAAAAGATAAAAAGGAATCGTTGTGAATAATGTGAATATCTTTGGTAAAATTACTACAATATTGCACTTTAAAACACTATCTAGAAAGCTATGAAAGTGTGCTTATGCTTTTATCCCCACAAAATGTGACTACCATTATTCTTCTTTCTTCTTTGTTCTCGAACTACCATTATAATAAAGTACAGGACATCAGATTTTCAAGTGAATATAGTAATCATAATGGACACCAACAAAAGAAACAAAGGCAAAAGAAGAAAAGAAGAAAAAAAGAGAAATAAGGTCGTCAGGTGAGCCCAGGCCAGATGAGACCACAACCTGGGGCAAATTAACAAGCAACAATGTCAAAGCTAATACTAGAACGACATGTCTACACTATATGCCAAGATAGATCCCTACCTAACGGACTTCTAATTTACACTGGAACCAATTCTATTATAGGCTTTCCAGATGTAAAATTATTATACTACATTATTTCAAGTCTGACTTTTTACCTTTTACATACTCGTTTGGTAACCTTCCAAGCCAAAGCCTGAATAGTAACTCAATGAACTTTCGCAAACCCACCTGAGCTAAAAAAAATTTTTTTAAAAACAACAAGCAACAGTGAGAACAGGGGTGCAAGCCGGCAGTAAAGGGGGAGGGGGGTGTAATGGTTTATTTAGGGTCGGGTTTTAGGGTTCTTTCGGTGTGAACTCCTTTATCGCCGACTGGGCCAGGCAATCAATAAGGCCATTAAGTTTATATTTATAGTGCTTTATAGGTTTTGCTACCCCATCGTCTCGCGTAGACAGAAGAATGCTAACTAAATAGTGCTTTCCACAGCTCTACCCTTTATTATCATAATGAATAAAATGAAAAAGATGTTTAAAAAAACCTTAATGATGTCCTTTCAATCTCTCGCAAAGCCTCCCCACCAACTAGTGCACTACTTTTGTTTTTTTGTTTTTGTTTTTTTTCTATAGATGTGATGATGAAAATTAGACCCTCCCTTAGCAGATGGTTTCATATTACATATTATATAACAACTAGATCCACTTGTCTAATCTATAGACAAGCCCCTCAATTACCTTCCACTCTTACAGAGTCCATCAAAGCTAAATCTAGAACGACAGGTTTACTCTATTGCCAAGATATTTCACAACCTAACAATCTTCTAATTTACACTGGAACCAATTCTATAGGCTTTTCCAGATGTAAAATTATATACATACATGTATCTTATCTCATGTCCGAGACTAGCTTCATGAATCATGAAACCTTCCTACATACTCTTGTAGTAACCTTCCAAGCTAACGCCTGAATAATAACTCAATGAAAATGAACTTTCGCAAACCCACCTGAGCTAAAAAAAACACATTTAAAACTAGTGCAGTACTGTAAAGAAGAGAGGCGCCCACCTTCTGGTGTAGAGGATCCTTAAGAGACACCCTACGGATCTCCTGGAGACTGACGTCCGTCCAAAAAATGAGCCCATCCTCATAGACATAGTCAATGGCCGCAGCATCCTCCAGGTCCGGTATGATCACAGTGGCGTTGGAGCGAGGGTGCTCAATGTCGATGATCTGAACATCTCGGTGGTTGGCAAACAGGAGGAGGGGAGAGCCTAGGGGGAGAGAGATCAATTGTTGTTATTATTGTTTCCTAGAAGTTTACTCTTATAATAATATGTAATTGTATTACCCACAGAACAATTAAAAAAATCCTGTATACCAGCATGCACAAGAATCATGAATGCAAGATGTGTGAATGTGTGAGTGAACGAGTGAGAGTAAGACATCATGATTGGTTTTAATGTAACATTACTGAATTTTGTCCCCATGTACACCGACATGAGTTTCCCAAATTGGGTGCATTAATAAAAGTGTATCTTCTCTTATCTTATCCAAGCTTGAATCCGCAAGGTTGAAAAGATCAGAGAGCTTTCTAATCTGCCCATTGTATGAGAAGTACAATGTGGTCTCAAGAGTTCTCTGGGCCAATGAGGTGCTCAAAGAAAACCTACAATTCTTCCCTTCAAAGGTAAACCGACGTATTTCTGCATTTAGCAGATTTCAAGATTAATGTCTTGTCTACCTCTGAATTCCATAAATATCATTAAAAGTTTAATTAATTGAGTTGAAACAAAACGCTACATACTTACAAAAAAAGAAAGTAACATGCATTTTTCTTGAAACTCCCAAAACTTTAGCAGATCATGCAATTTCAGTTTACCTCTGTAGGCAAAACTCTGTCCTTCAGTGGTAACTCTATCATAAAAGTTACATGAATTGATCACAGCCAATAACTAAATGTTGAGACCAAACCAATCTTATACATTCATTAGGTCGGATTAGCTCAGGTAGTAGCATGTTGGACTCTGGATCCAACGACCTCTGGTTCGAACCCAGACTGGGGGCGAGTTCCGTAAACCCTTGGGAAAGGTTTTTTACCATCATTTCCCAACCCCACCCAGGTGTAAAAGGGGTACCCGACTATAGGCATGTTTCTGCGCCTCACAGGCTGCCTGTGCTTGTGTTCAATGTTTGCAATATGTTGTGTTGTATACGTTAGTGTATGCATTAGTCATTAGTAGCCAGTCAGGGGGAGCAATAGATGTAAAGCGCTTTGACCTCTCCGGAGGAAAAGCGCTATACATGTATAAATGCCATCTTTACTATCTTTACTTTATAAATATCTCATACTTTCCCTTATGAGCTTTGTGTTAACTAATTGAGATATTAGATAGTGTAGTGTAGTGTCATCTTGAATCTTGCAACCTTAAAAATGAGATGAGACAGCATCAGCAAAAAAAGGCGGCATTTCATTTATAAAGGTGTTCACCGCGTTTGAGACCGCATAGAAAACTATAAAAGACCACCTGACATAGGAAAAAATCAGTTTCCTTCAGTAGTCCCTCCCCTCCCCCTAAGTCCACCAAGGCTGCCGCTGGGCCAACTTGTCAGCCCATGGACCTTAATCTCATTCAAAGCCACAGGCGTAGCAAACAATAATCGCCATGTCTTGACGGTAAGGGAGTGGGGGCCGACACGCAGACAATGTACACCTCAGATGGGACACTGACTGGGCTACCTCTTGTAACTCTCTCTCTCTCTCTCTCTCTCTGTCTCTCTCCCACTCTCTGTTTGTCTCGCGCCCCCCCCCCCCTCTCGCTCTCTCTCCGGGGGGGGGGGGGTGAAGCAAGCAAAGAAAAAGAATGATGAATAAGAGCTAGAATCAGTGGAAGGGAAGAAGGAAGAAGAAGGGAAGTGCATGTAGAGATGTATGAAAGGGAGTAAGGAGAAAAGCAAGCGTAAACAAACAAGCCAAAAAAAAATCAAAACAGAAGCCAACACAAAACCAAAATAAAAAACCCACACCAAAACAAAAGCAAAAACAAAACCCCCAAAAAGGTTGACACGGCTCCCATCTAGCGTGCGCAGGTTCTCAGAACTTCCCGCGGCAAAGTAGCAGGCAGGCAGGCAGCAGAGCAGGCGGCAGCTGTGTGTGTGTCGGTGTCAGAGCGAGTGTCAGTCGTGCTTGACTCGGCCAACCAGCCTGCCTGCCATAGACATACTACCTCCCCCCCCCCCCCCCTCCCCTCTCCTTTCCCTCTTCTTCCCCTTCTCTAGACTACACAACTTTTTACAACGTCGTCGCCATGGGCGGAGACTACCCCCAAAAAAATTTTGACACGTTCGTTTGTGAGAACAACCCAAAAAAAACCACACACCCAAAAAGAAAGAAAAGCGTTTGGCAAGCCCAGTCATCGCTTACAAGGTCAGTATTACTACTCTGACAGACAAACTCCAGGTAATGCTTCTTAAAACACTGTATGTACTGAAAAGTAATCATAAACACAGTATGTACTGAAAAGTTCACTTACTACTTGTGTACATCCCGCTTACTGGTACCTGTATGGGCCTACAAAGACGTGGAAAAAAAAATTTGACCAACCACGCACAAATCTTGCACGCACAAATCTTGCACGCACAAATCATGCGCGTTGGAGTACTACTCAAGTCTGAGTGATCCAACTTACTGGAAGAAGAAGAAGAAGAAATGAAATTGAGGGAGGGGGGGGGGGAGCACTATAAACTCCAAATCATACCGTAACGAACGGAGATTCGAACCAGGGACTCTACGACAAGAGACTATGATACTGAGTCAATCAATACAACAACCCAACATATAATTACTGTTACCACGACATTGCCATCAAAGTAGTACCTTCTCGGCAGATAAGGCGTAAACAATTTATTTTTTTTAAACATTCAATCAAACGTTTGTCACTCCCAAGGCCAGTTGTCCAAATTCTTAACGTTTTGATGATAAACCACTCGAAGTTCGAACCATTAATATTTGAATCCTGCAGAAATAGAATGTTATCTCAGAGACCATCAGAGACCACCGCTGTTCTTTAAACAGTTGACGAAATATGGATTTAACCAGGAAACCCAATGAACAGGTCCACCAAAAGGAATTGTGCTCCGTCCGCCCCTGACCACTTTCCCTTGACACCTGAACAGTCCGGACCCCAAGAGAAATAAATGGTGGTGGTGAAAAAAAACTATGCAGGGGCGGAGAGTGGAGAGAGCTGCACACAGACAATGTAGACTTAGGCTATTCCGCAATGGTGTTGGGTGTACAAATACTGTTGTGAAGAACTATTGTGGCTATATACTTTATACATCCATGGTAAATAAGGAACATTTGGAGCACACACCTCTTTCATACTTTGAAAATAGCCATCGTAAAACGCTCCAAATCAAAAGCATCATGCATTCTGAGAATTCGGACTCAAGTGAAACTGCTATTTGGGTTATCATCAGGTTAATTCGAAGCAAAAAAAGCACACACACGAAAACCCTATGACTTTCCTTCTCGGACTTCACTATAATAAGACAATAAGAACTTCACAATGACTCATCATCACAGCGGGTTTCAATACCCCCCCCCCTAAAGCACTAAACATCCTAAGAGGTGTGTATCATGACATCCATCATTGACTGTGTGATGTGTTGTTCAAGAAACTGAAAACACAAGGAGGGAAGAGCACAGGTAACGCCCCTGCAAACAGATTTCCCCATTCCAGTTTCGCCACCTTGACAGCGGTGTCATTAAAATGTCACCATTTTTTTTCTTCACCCCCCCCCCCCCCACCCCCACCCCCCCTCTCTCTCTATCTCTATCCATCTCTCTCTTTCACACACGCACACACACTCTCTCTCACACATAAACACACACTCTCTCTCTCTCTCTTTCTCTCTCTCTCTCTCGATGCTAGAAAGAGACGGGGGCGGAAATTGAACGAGAGAGTGAGAGACTACTGGAGGGAAAGAAAGAGAGAAATACTCTAAATTGTTGCGGTCCCGGGAATACATGTACACCATTATGCCATTATGTAAGCGCTTGGCATCCATTCATCTCGATTAGGGTGTCATGCTATAACATTGGAAACTGTGTCACCATACAAAAGAATCTGACATACGCAAATTAACAAGAGATTGACACAGAATCTCTTTACTTTTCTTATAAAATAATGCATAATGACATAAT
>JAUELK010229526.1:0-18513 GCA_031471215.1 Gastropteron pacificum | reverse complement strand
TGTTGTTGTTGTTGTTGTTGTTGTTGTTGCTGTTGTTGATGATGTTGTTATAGTTGTTAATGTATTACTTTTGTTGTTGTTGTTGTTGCTAATGTTATTTTCTAGTCTCTTGTGAGAGAGTGGAGAGGAGGAAAAATTCTTGATTTGAAAGACTTTTCAGATACCAAGTAACTATAAGAAACTAATAAACTATGTATTTTCCTTGTTCCAGCTGCCCCCTTGCCACCTCAAAGAGACCCAAGGACATCTTTGTCTTACAGCAAAGGAAATTCAAAGTCAATGGCAGAAGGACTCGCAGAAATTGGTTAGTACTTTTCTTGAACTATCATTTTCCAGATTTGTTTTCTTCTTTCCATATCTCTTACTCTCTCTTCTTTTCCACATCTGCATTTATTTCCGTCATCAATTCCTGTATTACTGTAGTTGAGTTGAGTTGAGTTGTTTCTTGATGCTTAGAACACTTAACAGGTAGTTGAGACTTTTTTTTCGTTTGAAGGAAGCAAGTCTCATGTCTACCTAGAAGATATCTAGATCCAGATAAAATCTGATCCCCAAAATGTATGGACGGCCATTACGCAAGCAACGTACTACAGTTACCGTAGTAACAAAATAATTGAAATACATCTTTTCGTGACACAGAAAAGCTGGATGCAACCATCGCCGAGTTTGATGGGCAGGAGATGATGAGAAGCCACTCCCTGCATGGCCTGAACAACCTGGATGACCCAAAGACAGCCTCAGTGAGAGCCTCCCATGCAGTGAAGCGTGTCTCTGTGCTGGACTATGAGGGCCTGATGACAGGAGACCCTGGTGCTGCAGCCAAGGATGGGCGTGCTGGCAAGGAACACATCAGTCCAGCTGAAGCCAGGATCAAGAAATACCACAAGAAGTCGCCTATACTTGTAAGACTTTTCAGATATTCTATCAAGTTCGTTTTCAATTAATATATACATGTTTTAAAAGAAAAAAAAGAAAACTGAATGTAGTACAAATTCTGAAGATATGATTTTGAAGGATTGATTGAGTCTTTAGTTGATTGTTTGAGGCTCCGTCTTTTTTTGTTTTGTTCTTATTTCATGACCTGAAAATTGTATTTAAAATTATTGTGATGTATTACCACAGTTGCAACACTCAATGACTATGAAAGAATATTAAGACACTCTTCCTATCAGGGCAATAATACGCTGTAAAGCTCAGAGAGAAAACACGCTATATAAATCGACTATTATTATTATTATTATTATTAAAAAACATGAGTGTTGAGATATTCTAGCAATAAACAAAATGATAGTGGTATGTGTAGTAGATGTAAAGCGCTTTGAGCTCTCTGGAGGGAAAAGCGCTATAGAAATGCCATCTTTACTACTACTTACTTACTTCCTGTACCTGTCTCTGCAGCCCATGGAAAGATCTAGGAGCACACCAAACATATCAGGAGATGATGACGACTTCTCTTCTGTTGCCTCTGGCTCAGTGACACGGGTCACAGCTCGGCACTACCACCAGGGACTAGATAGCAGCTCGCCAAACTCCCCAGAGATTCCTGTGAGAGCAGCCATAGGGAAACCTGTAACTCCTGAAGTGGTGCGCATCAACACCGGAGGAAAGAACAACACCATCTACGCCAACGTCTCTGCGGACATTCAAAACCGCAAAAAAGCCGACTCCAGCTTCAGACCAGGTCTCGACATGCCAAAGACTGTGCCAGATCAAACCATTCTGAAGAAGAACTCGCATGGTTCACCCAAAGATGACCGAGTTACATTTGCAGACAACAGGGTGATGGAAAATGCCAAGATGTTTCTTCAGAAACATCCAAATGCCACTTTACTGGTGACGGCAGACATCCACCCTACAAAGGCTCAAGATCAAAAGAAAGTGGAGAGGAAGGCTGATGTCTACGAGCCAGAACCAGACTATGATGACAGCGATGATGACATGAAGAAATCTCAGTCTGTCTCGTCCACCACTCCAAAGCCAAAACCTGCTGTCACAGTGATATCTATTTCCAGTGACAAGAAGTCGGAGAGAGCATCCACTCTGGCTGCTCACCAGACCACCACGATTGTCTCCAGCAGGCAAAGGGCTGCCAGTCCCCCGTCCTCCTCCCCAGGACAGAGTGTTGCCAGCTCTAGAAGGTCTTCAGGTGTTGCCATCAGCCCGGGATCCCCACCCACAAGTGAGGACAACTCCAGGAAGTCCTCAGGTCATTCAGACATCATCGGGCCAAAAGTCGGTCTCAGAGTTGCCACAGCCATGACCTCTGCTGTCAAAGCAAGGGATTCAGACACTCCCACATCCCCGACTGAGGCAGCAGCAGCCCCACCTCCCCCACCTGCTGGTGCTCCTCCCCCTCCCCCACCTCCTCCTCCGCCCCCACCCCCACCACCCCCTGCCCCTGCTCCCCCTGGAGAGATGACGCTAAGGAGAAAAGAGAGCAGCCAGGCCTTGGCAGAGCTGCAGTCTCACATCTCCGCTGAAGACATCATGAATGCTGTAGCCAGTAGGAATGCTCGCCTGCAAACTGATCGGCCAAATTTCAAGGAAGTCAAGCCAAACACTATTGCTTCAAGTGAGTATTTATCTATTTATTTGATTTCGCATTCACAAAATTGTATTATCAAAATTCCTTCTCTACCTTCAAACTTAACGAATAAAATGAATTTGGGAAAAATAGACAGAAAATATGAAAAAAATAGATTGTCAAACACCAACAGTGACAAACTAACAAACAAGAAAAAGAACAAGAAGATGGGAAAGGAGTAATATAGATAGGTGTTAAGCAAGAAATTCAAGTAAAGATTAATTGTTACATAGTTTCTTTATTTTTAAACATTTTTGTAACAGGTAAAATCCAAATACTTAAAGTGCACATATTTCTTTTTCCACATGAAGTGTGTCACATTTGCAGTCAAAATGGTAGGCTTACATGATGAAGAGTTTTTCATGTTTCTTTTTTATGTATACATTTTAATTACGATTTTGTCAGCAAGGGGTCAGATCAGGTGGTATGCAGTTTAACTCATTGAGGTGTGCCTTTTGAATAAATATTTGCTTTGGCAAGCTAATCAGAAGTTACTTAAAATACTTGAAATATTTTGCGAAGGTCAAGGAGAATACTATTGGTTCATATGTTATCATTCTTCCTACATTTAATGAGTCTACTCCATAGTTGAGTGGGCATGTTTTCATCTCTTGCATGTCTAACACTTGTCTGTGAATTGTCATATTGTTTATTCAATATTGGACATACATGAATACATTACTTATTGTTTTTTTATGAACCAATTTTAAGCACAAGAATAGTTTATTAGCATCTCACGGTTCTCATTTCATCCTGTTTATCCATTGAATGTTCAACATCTGTAGTGGAATACTTGTACTTATCAGTTTGTTGGTCTGGTCCAGAGGGGTCTTGTATGCATTGTACACTTCTGTGAACAAGGGGCCAATTTGAAGGTCCTCCAGTCTCAGGTTGCAGAGCTAGGCTACCATGGCTCTGTAGGTTTATTAGACCACTTGAAGAGCAAATATCTCATTCTTTGTGACTGATGCAACAACAAGATCAGTTTGTTGGTGCTGAAGAAATATTAATGTGATTTTTCTGTCTACAGGGAAATCTGCGTTTGAGATAAACCAAGAAGCTCTGAGGGAAGCTGTGGCCAAGAGAAAGAATCGCTTGGAGCAAGGAGCGAACACGTCAGCACATATTGAGACTCAACTCAACAAGAGTAAGAAACTCCAAGCAGCCAAATTCCAAGGTGCTGATGTTCGCAAATACAGCAATCAAAATCCGGAACCTGGAATGACTATTCTACCCAACAAGCCTGTGGAGCCCATGAAAACTTCAGCTGTGTCTTCACAAAATAATGCAAAACTTAGAGAGCCTGTTGGTACCTCTGCACTGTCCAAGGCCTCTCCAAACTTATCAGGAAGCTCTGAAATGCTGAAGTTTGAATTGAAGCCAGCAAGTGCCAGAAATCTACCCACTGCAGGGAAGAGCTCAGAGGTGACACCAATTGACTTCAAGTCCAGGCTTCGGCCAGTGGAGCAGAGAGCTGGGAGTGCCTCTCCTGGCTCAAAGTCCAACAGCTCCTCCGCTTCCTCATCCCCTTCTATGCCCAAAGCCAGTCCAGTCAGTGTCACGTCAGTCTCCTCAAAGTCAAAAGCCCCTGCACCCCCTCCGCCAGGAATCAAAGATCCCAAACTAAACACCACCCAGGCAAAATCCCTGCCAGCCCCTCTGCCTGTGACCAAGTCAGAAGCTCCAAAGGAAGCAAAGGTCAATAACCCTGAAGCTCCCCCCTCCCCAACATCTGCAGCAAACTACATTGCCCTGGCAGAGAAAGCTCGTCAAGAGTATCTCAAGAAAAAGGCTTCTGGCACTCTAGTGGCAAATGTTCAGAAAAAGGGGCCAGTTGAGATCACACCAATGAGGAAAAGCTCTGTGCGGTCTCCCACAACGCCGACATCTCCTAAGTCAGTTGACATGAAGTCTGAGAAGACATCAGCCAATGGAGGCGTGGCTGTACGAGGTGTTACGGAGGACCACTCCCACACTGAGCAGTCCCTCAGCAATGGGACCATCCGCAAGGTGAAGGCAAATGGGGACATGAGTCCACCGCCCAACCTCATCCCTCCACCAGCTGCTCCTAATGGCTACAACAACGGAAACTCTGACCTCCCCCCTCCCCCACCCCCTGGATTTGGAGATGCTGAGGCTGCTGCAGCTAGAGGTGTGGTCATTGATATCATCCCCCCTCCCACATCATTCGGTGCTTCAGACAGTCCGGACCCCCCAGGACACAACGGCCCAGCTTTTGGACAAGATGATACGGCCAGCTTTGTCTCGTCAGTCTCATCCCTCAGCACACTGTCCAGTGAGCATGGAGAAGTCAGCCATCACGACCGGCCCATAGAGGACCTCATCGCTCCTCCCCCGCCTCCCCCAACCTTTGATGAGAGTAACCTCGGCGATCAAGAGGCTTTCATTCCCCCTCCTCCTGAATTTCTTGAAATTGATGCCAACTCGAACAGCAGCAAAGCTTTGGACAAAAACTCTAAACCATTTGCTTTGAAGACTGTCATGGAATGGTCCTGTATGGATGTCTTAGACTGGTTGGACAGTCTCGGACTGCCTCAGTATAGAGTCAGCTTTGCTAAAGCTTGTGTAGATGGGACAAAGCTTGTGGTAATGGGACGTAATGAATTCATCAATCTTGGAGTTACTCAAGTTGGACATCGTATGAACCTGGAGCGCTCAGTCAAAAAATTGTCAATGGCTGTTTCCACAAACTTGTGAAACAAATACTGCGTGAAGCAAATACTGAGTGAAATAAATACTGAGTGAAACAAATACTGAATACTGAGTGAAACAAATACTGAATACTGAGTGAAACAAATACTGAATACTGAGTAAAAGTAAAGCAAATACTGAGTGAAACAAATACTGAGTGAAATTGTGCATTCATGTTTAGGTACCCATCTTCTGTGATTTCTATTTATCAGAGAGGTGCACAACAATGACCCAGAATTAGTTTGAAGTTAGTCACCATGGTAAAAAGCCTATGTGGGGATGACATTCTGAAAATAACTTGAGGACTACGGCTTGAAGAAGAAAGGCTTAACCCTACTTTGTTCTTATTCTATCTACAGACATCGATTCAATGCTGTAGCTTTCAAGTATGAACTCCTGTAGACAGAAAAGCTCTTAGATCTATTCTATTTTTCATTCTATGAGATGAAATGATGTGTTATAGATTTCATCTGAGCTTTCACATTCCAAAACACATTACTCTAAATCATGTTGTTATCAATGTTTCGCATAGATAAACAAAAAAAACACTGGAGTGTTGTATGTTATTTAATTTATGCAAATTATAGGCATGTATGCCCTAATGTCATGCATGGTGTACATATTGATTGCTTTTGTAACCTAAGAAAGCTATAACAATACTTTTATATTTCGCAGGCAGTGTTGTTTTCAAAAGTAACTCCAGTGGTCGTGTTGCATTTCTCCTTTGCATGTCATGTTGTCTATCTATCTGAACACATTCCACCTCCAGATACTTAAAGCATTTAATGAGTGTACATAAATCCCATAGAATATACATACAATTTGTATACCAGCTATATTTATACTTACTCCAATATTTAACTGTACATTCCAGAACAAGCACTAAGGCATTCCACGCTTTTATGATTCAGGTCGTAATCTTTCATTCAATGAATGACCCATGCTTGTTGTTGTTTTAAAAACAAATTTGTCCCTTCAAATTGTTTTGGAAAAATGTCTGTTGCTACTATGACTGGGACTTTTTTATGAAACGTTTTGATGTTATTTAATGTCTTGTTTTAACGGTTCTGTTGTTGAGACAAAACATTAAATGGATTGAACTTTTCAACATATTATTTTTCATAGCTCACAATGTGTTCTCATTGCTTTTCATCAAATTTGTTGATGTGTGAGGGCCCTTTCGATATGCGTTAGTATTTGTAGGTTGTAGGCGAGTTACATTGTCACATAAAACGTTGACTGTATGCGTCATGGAAAACCATCCTCAAAGAAACAAATCACTAGTCAGGCTTTTAGATTTCTATTCAAACTGTACATGTACTGTATCTTCCCTGCTACTGTAACTATGACAATGATTTAATGTTCAAATATTGTGTACATATTATGCAAATTTAAAATGATGCCATTGTCTTGTCAATTCTATTTACACACCTGGAATAGATTTCACTGAGAAAGTTTGTCTGCACAGGTCCTGTATGTGTTTAAAACACTTTGTGTCATTCTTACAATGGTTAGGATCTGTGTGTATACTTTTCAACAATTGATTTCATTTAGTTAACACAAATATTTCAGGTTTTTTTTACCAATATGTCAGTCAGAATGAAGATAGATGCATATGAATTGAATTGCAGATCAACCTTTATCAAGTGGATATAGAATAATGGTATTGTTGTGTTGATTAATAATACTGTTACGATGCTTCTAAGGATGCTTTTTAACAAAATGGCCAGTTATAGTTAAAAGCATTTAAACAAAAGCCTCTTATGAGTAATACTAGTCTTAAATGAGAGCAGACTGATTGGCAAATGTTCAGAAAAAAGGGCCAGTTGAGATCACACCAATGAGGAAAAGCTCTGTGTGGTCTCCCACAATGCCGACATCTCCTAAGTCAGTTGAAGTGAAGTCTGAGACGACATCAGCTAATGGAGGCCTGGCCGTACCAACTAGAATTTACTCCTTTACTAGTCACTCATAATTTGTCAATACCAATTACATTTCTTAACTGATGGGCAATCAGACAGAATAACAATAATTGTTTTGTTTGTTTTTTTTCAGTCTGTTCCATCTGTCTATAAGTTATATTGAGATTGAGAGCCTGGGTAGTGAGTCTCTCAAACCTGCAACAGTCCAATCAGACAGTTTGTAGATGGAGCTAGTGCACTTTATGTCATGTCAAAACTTAACATGGATTGGCTTGTGTGGACAGAAAAAATCGGAGCATCGATAAGCATGACACATTCAACGCCATCTAGGTTTTTATCAGGTCTCTCAATGAACTGGGCCCATGCAGTAGCTTAACAATAAACATGTTGAATTACGCATTTGGTCTCCAAGTGGGTGCCCCTGATTTGAAAGTCTTATAGGGACTCTAGACATTGGCTGTGTGGGCAGTATATATGGCTGCCAACCCAGTCCTAGCACAGACGGAAGTTAAACCATAAGTCCCATCAACTATATGACGTAATTGTGTCACAAGGAGTGTAAAACTCACCTCAATCTAATAAAAAAAAAACATATGAACTGAAAGATCGGACTGTAGCAGGCTTAAGACTTAGTATCTGAATGTGTAGGGACCCTTTAGATAATACAGGAAAGGGTGAAACTGAGGAATTGTAAACACAGGCTTTGCCTTATTCTGTTTTATGTTTAATATCATGAAGATTTATTGCCAATTACTCAACGAAAGTTGAGGCTTACAGCAAACATATGGTTTTCATAATAATGTATTTCATTTTGTATGCAACACAACATTATTCTTATTTTAATTATACATTTTTGTGCTATCTCTCCCTCTTTACTGCACTTCTTTTCTTTTTCATGTACATAACTTATCTCCAAATATTTATTTTCTTATGTCAATGATAGAGTATACATTTTATAAATACACTGTTTAAGTTGTTTATGGCTTTCATATTGGTCTATTCTTTTTTTTTAGCATATTGCTTTTTGTTTGTTATTATTACACATTTCTTGATGAAATTCATTATTTGCCATGGTGCTCTTCACAACAGAAACAATTTAGAAAATGCAGAGAAGACTTATTACCTGAGACTTTCCATTCTCAAGTCGATTATTTGTACAGGGTGAGATCGTTAATTCTTCACTTTTTGTAGGCGTACGTTTTCCATCAACATCTCTTCTTGTCTATTTTCATTTCAAATATTAAATGTGTTGCTTTTGGACAGTGGAAAATATTTTACACGTGTAGATACAATGAAGATGAAATTTAAAAAAACAAACAGTTTGATGAGTTTCAATTGTTGTTACTGTAATCTATTTCTTACAGTGCTCTTGATATTTACACAATGAATTGCCTTATTCTTAGCAAAGCAAGAATCTTCTTTGTTGACTTTTCTTTCACAATGAAACATTCCATGCTGTGTCAAGGTAAATTTACATGGAAACTTTGTTACTTTGCCCCAGCAATAGTTCTATTCTCATGGTGACAATGTTATTTCTTTGTAACATAAATCTTAAATCAATAATGAAATAAATCATTCAATGCACTACATTGTGGTGTACATGGCCCCATACTCTCCATGTATATGACCTGTCATGTTATCAAATGGACATTCTTGTACAAAAAGACACTCAATAAACAGTGTTATCAACCTGTTATTTCACATGGTCTTGTCTCGTCTTTTAATGAAGATATCCATCATGAATTCGATATGACAAGCCAAACGGTACTGGGGAGTAGTGCTGAAAGTTTTTACAAGTGAAATATAGTAATTGTTTGATATGCAGTTACTCTATTTTACTTATCGCTATTTCTGCCTAATTGCCTGGAACTGTTTGGCTTATCAAATCCTGTTTCAAATATTGCCTTGTCGATTTTGAAGTAGAATGATTTTTCTTACCCAACAACAGATGGTAAAACGTAGGCTCTACATTGTAATATTCAATGTCTTTTGTGCCTCCTGTCACAGAGAGAGTTAAGGTTAAGGAACATTGTAACGTGGCAGTCGAAGTGCTTGCTTCTCTCGCTTGCTGTAGCCAGAGACAGAGAGAGGGAAACATAAAAGCTGGCCCTTTTTTTTGCGAAATTGGGTCAGTCCCATATCTCCGGTAACACACACACACACAACACACACTCCTTGCCTCTTTCTCTCTATGATGAATATTATATGGAAAAAGGCTCACAACTAACCAACACGCCTTTCGCTTACTGTGTTGCATACATACCCACAACCTCTTTCTCTCTATATAGAATGAGCTACCAACACAGGGCCAAGGTGTGTGCTGACCATTGCTCGCAGAATAGTTTTCTAGTATAGACCATGATGGCGAGTAATGAACATGTCTAGTTCACACATGACATTCTCTGCTGTAGCTTTAAACCTTGGACCGGCAGCTTTGATTTTGCAATATTTTCACATTTAAGGATGTAAAAAGTCCTTAGTACATGCACTGTGGTTTTTAAAGACTGAAAGACACTGCAGTACATGGGCACCACTAAAGACATTGTTCTGACTCTGAAGTAAGTTGGGATACTGTTGGGATACTATAAGCCCAGATGAGTTAATTTCATCACCAATGTGTGATAAAAGAGTGTCCATGCCTTTAAGATATATTTTCTAAAGAAGTAAAATACAAAACAAAACAGAACCAAATGTCTTTATTCCAATTTTATTTCAATGCCTATCCTGAATATGCTAACATATACAAAGAAATCTGATCTGCAAACCGCAAAACAAGCTTCACATCCAACACTACCAATTAAGGCATTGTGGATATCAAAGTAAAATGTTCAAAAGGAAAAATAAATGACAATACAACAACAACAAACTTTATTTAGTTCAAGGTAGGCTACTTTCAAAAGGTAAGGACATTGAGTGGTAAACACCTAACTGCTTTGTGAAGCAAACATGCTTGCGTTTTACTTATCCACACAGTAACAGCGTGTTTAACCTATGCTGAGGAATTTAAAACAGTAAGTGTTTGACACTGTGGTTCTAATACTTGTTCTAAGAAAGCACTCAAAGCATCTACCTAAATAATTGAAGAATTTAATACTTGTCTAACAAACATCAATACTGTTGACATTGACAGAAAAGTGTTGGGCCTGTTTCGGCCTTTTAACAGTATTCAAAACACAGTTATCTAACAATATGCATGTTTAAACATCCAATTTGACTACTGATTAGCCTGAGACACAATGAAAACTAGTTGGTTCTAATGCCTCTCACTGATTGAAATCTAAACTACTCTATTCACAACATGCATTAGAGTAAAAAGAAACATCCAACAGTATCACACAATTAACAAAGCTGAATCAAATGTATTTGATCAAACAATAAACTTAATTATGTGTGTAACACTTTTGTAGATCTGAATAATGTATAATAATCATAAGTTATAGATAAGATGTGATGAAAACAAAGAGGGCAGACTTCTTGATTCATTTTATACAAGAAAAAGAATGCATTTTGATAACACTCACTCATTCAAAATTGTTTTCTGTTGAGAAATTTGCTCAGTTGCGACTATAGAATTCATAATTTGTGAGTCTTAACTATACGTAACATTTTGTTATCTACCAACGCTATCAATATCAGTCAGATTTTCTTCTTGGTATTTTGCGATTGCCGCAGAGGCAAACATTTGAGCCGAAAACTTGCTGTGTGCCTACCGTTGTGGCCAATGATAATGTTGATACACTACATTTGATTGAGGAAAGGGGATAATGCCTACGTAGGGTGTTAAATAAAACTGTTTGGATAACATGGAAAGATCAAAGTTTGAAAGACTGATTGATGTGTCAAACATGTATACTATGTACAAATGTATATTGTATTGATGAAAATTTCAGCACTGAAAAGCATGCCTCTTTAAAGCAAAGAGATTCAAAACAAAAACAGTATTACCCAAAGAAATTAATGAATTAAAGATTCACAAAACACAGTATTATTTATGTATAATTATTTCTTTGCAATAAATAACCATAAATCTGATACTCTTGATTACACTGATTTCCATAAATAAATTCAAAATCCGTCTTCACCCTGCATAACTTAAAGACATGATCAAACCAGTGCACTTAATTACATCAGCGCATCTAAAGAGTATGGCCTGATATGTAGTCAAACATATTGTAAAGTTAAGGACTTTTGTGAAATAAAGGCTGTCTGATGAGCAGGGTGGAACATAGAAACAAAAGAAAAATTACCAGTCAAGCAATAAGAACAAAGAATTATTGATCTAAAGATCTCGTATGTATGTGATCACAGAGGACTCTGAAAATACTATGTTGAGTAACTAATGAAACATCCAACAATGATCTCAATACTACAGAAAATTGACAAATAAATACAGATTAAAGCCAAACAAGCAAATCAAGACATTCTCTAGCAAGGATCTCTGCATTCTGTACAACATGGTCCAACAACAATGTTTTATGGCATCAACATGTACATTGTTCTGAGATTTCTTCAAACATTTTGTCACAGATGGAATCGATTACTGACATAAGAGACAATTCTTTCACATTGTTGACAAATCTTGTCAGTGCACTGCCGCCCTCTTGCTACCAGTTCAATACATTGTTGCTTTGCAAGATCTCTTACATCGGTTTGGATTCCACAGATAATACCATACCAGCTTGGATGCAATCATAGTGGGACAGTGTTAAACAAGGAGCCAGACAAAAAAAGATCCACACTAGTGTTCACACAAGGCTTGCCTTCTCCTGAACCCACAATTCCATTCATGATTTGGAAGTGTAACCAAAACATTAATACTACTACAGTGGAACAAACCCAAAGAAATTTACCAGAATCAATAAAACCTGTTTGCATGCATCATGCTATGAAACTTGAGAGCATTTGTTTGTAAGAAAGCTCAGATCGAAGCCACAGCGATGATGGATGTCTTTGGCTCTCTTATAAAACTCTGGCCAATACAGTTCATCTTCTTCTGTTTATGACTGATCAACATTGCCTCAGTTACAGCAGTAATCAAAACTCTCTATGTTGCGACCCTGTCAAGCTGTCAATGACATCACTTTCCAGGTTGGACTTCATCCTGTCAAGCTGTCAATGGCATCACTTTCCAGGGTGGACTTCATCCTGTCAAGCTGTCAATGGCATCACTTTCCAGGGTGGACTTCATCCTGTCAAGCTGCTATCAATGACATCACTTTCCAGGGTGGACTTCATTGACGATGCCTCCAGGTCCGGCAAGGCTGGTAGATCCCTCTAGGTCATCGTCAATCTGCCGGGCTGCTTGGCGGCCCTCAGAGATGGCCCATACCACCAGAGACTGGCCACGCCGACAGTCTGAGGAGAAGAAACGATAAACAGAAGTCTTCAAAAGTTAGACGACTTATTGGAATATTCACTTTCGGGTTAATGTTCCAAAATCACAAGCACAAACTCAACAAGAAGTGCTGGGTAAAGAAAGCAAAATGAAAACAAATATCAGTTTAGACAAAGTATAAAAAACACTGAGAATTTTCACATAACGTACACATCGAAATCCATAACACTAACTCACCAAAGTTTGCATGTATAAAAGGACTAGTTATTGCAACAACAACAACAACAACAACAAAAAAGAAATAGTGGCCAAGAAACATTGATCAAACAATCAGCTCTTACTGCTTCAATGCAATGATTCAATCAAATCTATTCGCTCTTTGAAAAGAAAAAATAAACAAGGAAGATTCTATCCATCACTTTGGTCAATTTAACTAGAAAACAAAATTACCTGAAAAAAAATGCGAATGCAAAGTTTTCAGAAAACAATGTTACCTACTTCTTATGTGTATTTCCATTGTTTAACACTTGAACTGGGTGAAAATTACAACAATGATATAATTACGTAAATGTGAGGATGGATTTTTTTAGTTATTTTATACAACATTTCTGACAAAAAAATTGGGTGAAAAATACAACCATGAAATAATTACAGAAGTGCGAGCATGGATTTGTTAGTTATTTGATACAACAACAGTTCTGACAACAAAATTGGATGAAAATTACAACCATGAAATAATTATGTAAATGCGAGCATGGATTTTTTAGTTATTTGATACAATAGCAGTTCTGACAAATGAAGCCCTACTGACCTCCGGCTGCATAGAGCCTGGGAATGCTGGTAGAGTACTTCCCCTTGGGTGTGTCCAGGTTACCCCTGGGGTCAAGGGTCACAGAGAGCTCGTCCACAATCTTCCTTTCCGGCCCCAAGAAGCCCATGGCCAGGAGCACCAAGTCACACTTGTAATGCTTCTCAGAGCCTAGAAAGGTAAAACAAACATTTAAAAAATAATAAATGAATTTATATAGTGCCAGAATCCACCACGGGTGCTCTATGGCGCTTCACAAAGTCTTAAAACAGAATAATTTTCCACACTTCACACTCAGGAGATGCACAGACATTCTATTGATATTCTTAATCCAGGCTTGAAATTTGATACATAGATAGAACAAGTCCTTATGAATACATCAGTACAAATTCTATCCGCTATGAGAGAAATGGACACCACAACCAAAAGAAAACGGTAGAGCAGAGAAATGCTGCCACACGGCGCAAACACTACGCTATACCATGAGGGGATTCGAATTCAAGCGGAAACACGACACAGTAAGCAAGATAATGGAAGATGATAATGTCTACACAGTGTATTTCCTTGTTTTGACGGTAAATAGAAGAGGTAGTTTGATTCTGCTTATTAAAACTAAAAGATCATTTTTCGTTTTTTCCCCTTCACTTTAGTATTGAAATTGAGATCTTACGGATAAAATACACTGGACTTTGTGGGAAAGTGGTGTTAAGGTTTCATTCAATTTCAATACTTCTAACTTACAAGTCAAAGGAAAGTTCAAACTCAAAACAATCTTTAAGTCAAAGTGAACAAACTAAAGAAACTATCATTTAGATTGCACAAAGTTCAGTTAAAAAATGTTCTTCCAAAAGTCTTCAGATTTTTACCTGGTACGTCTTTCATGGTCCATCGGCCAGAGCCATCTTTGGTCCACTCTACAAGGGTTGTCTTCACTCCTGTCACATTGCCGTCACTGTCTCCTTCGAAACACTGAAAAAAAAAGTCATAGGAACAAATCTATTTGTGATTATACACTGGAGTGTTGACAAAGAAGTGCATCACAATATTTTCTCCTAGAGGTTGTGAATATTGTTCATCTTGTTGCTGTTTTTTTCTTCCTGCAAATTTCTGCGGAATGTTTTAACACAACATTCTTCTTCTTTGTCTTCCCATGCGGAAACGTAATATAAATTACGACTACATAATGGCTTGTGATAAAACAACTTAACAAGAAGACCCCCCGCCCCCAACAACAAAAAAACACACAAAAAACAAATAACAAACAACAACTTCAAGGTTTGGACCTTACCAGACTCTTGACATTGAAGATCCTAGGGTCACGACCCCACTTCAGTTTGACCTCCTCATGGCCGTAGTCTACACGGAAGATGCGAGGCCAGGTAGGCCAAGGGTTGCTGTCAGCGCGAGAGGCTGGGGGCTCTGGGAGGATCTCAAAGGTGGTGATGGACTTGGCGCCCTGGGAGTGAGACGATAGGAGGAGAGCATTAGAGTTTGAGGGGTCACTCACTCACTCACTGTACAGCATCACTCTCTCGAATGTTGCCAGTCTTGCCTTCTGTCCACAGTGTTGACAAACTCAGGGCTGTCTCTGCCAGTCCATTCCTTGATGTTGCCAAGGTAGCTAATTCGTGGCCTTCCTTTTTTTCGTTTTCCTTCTACTTTTCCCTAAATGGCCTCTTTCATTAATGAACATTTTTTTACTGCGGCTTATGTGGCCGAAGAATGTCCTTTTTCTTCAGGATGAGGGTAACACGATCTATTTCAGTGACTAGTTTGAGGGGTAATAATAATAATAATAATAGCCGTTTTATATAGCGCATTTTTTTGCTCTACAGCAAGCTCAATGTGCTTTACAGAATATTTTTCGATGCCCATATCAACATACTAACAAGATCTTTTACCATCTGTGGTCGGGTACCCTTTTTGCGTACAGTGAGAAATGTGTGACAAAGTACTTGTTCCATGAGTACATCTGGTGTGGATAACTTTCAAATCAAAATCATGGGTGGGATTCAAACCCCAAACCCTTTACTGAAGAAGACAATGTGCTAACCACTAGACCACAGGATCACCATGGTGTATGCATCAAGCCATTCTTCTTACCCATAATCATTATATGCTGTGTCTGATTTGAAATTATTGCCATTTAAGAGTTCAAGGGTGACTTTCAACGAATGCCTTCAGTTATTATCACTTTGTTTGAATAGGGTTCATTCTTTTTCTAGCAGCAGCTAAAAACAGAATAAGTGTTACATATTATTCAACATTATGAACATTTTCTTTGCACCCCATGTGTATTTAACAATAACATTTATACCTTGTATCATAGACTGGTTTCTTCTACATGAATGTATGGGATTCCTAACTAAATAACAGTAGTCTTATCGACAATAAGTATAAAAAAGAGGAAGCACAGAAAATACAAATTATACAAAAGCAAACAGGTCTGTCGGGGTTATAGTGGCTGTAAAGCGCTTTGAGCTTGCTGTAGAGCGGGGAAAAGCGCTATGTAAATGCTATCTATAAAACAGAAATACTCTATGAAGTGAAGACTTACATGTCTGAGAGAAGTGGCAATGCAGTCGCAGCCTGTGTCCCCTCCTCCCACTACTAGCACGTCTTTATCTTTGGCTGAGATGAAGGGATCTGTGTTACCATGCTGCTGCTTCTGCCACGACTCCAGAAAGTTCATGGCATAATGGATGCCTTTAAGCTCACGACCTTTGAGAAGCACAGATGATTATTATTATTACAGGTAATATATGAGATGAGAGTACGTACTTCTGAGTTTTAATTAATTACAAGTATAATTGGGTAAAGATGGAAAATAATGTTCAAGTATCAAAAGATAAATTTGAGCAACAGAAACATACTTTTGGGTGGCATAGTGAGTGATCGAGTCAGCCTAAGCAGCAAACTGATGTATACTATCAGTATTGGCCATGATCTTGAGTGGCCGCCAAGAGCAAGTTTGACCCTACACGCTATACTACACACCTATACTACACACCTATTCTTCACACCTGTACTACACACCTATACTACACACCTATACTACACACCTATACTAAACACCTATACAAAACACCTATACTACACACATATACTACACACCTGTGCTACACACATATACTACACACTATACTACACACCTATATTACACGCTATACTACACACACCTGGTATGGGCAGATCTCTGGGCCAAGTGGCACCCATGGCACAGAGCACAGCGTCATGTTTCTCCATCAAACTCTGTGTTGTGATGTCTTTGCCCACCTCCACACCTGTCTTGAACTCGATGCCCTCTGCGTCCAGGAGGTCTACACGCCTTTGGACAACCTGGTGAGAGGGCCAGTTTGTGGATTTGTGAATAACGTTTAAGTTAGCGATCAGATGAAGTGGGGTAGGGAGTAATTCATGCAATTGAGCTATTTTATTTACAATGCATACAGCAAATTCTGATACAGTGAATGTGGTGTGTAAGCAGAGAGGAAAGGCGGGGAGAGGGGTCAGAAAAATTATGCAATTGAGCAATTTTTCTGTCCATATCCTCAGATCGACTTGCTTTTTTCACGCTGTTCACAACATGTGTACAAAATACGTGTTGAATTGCCTACAAGCTAGACGCAATGACTGTGTTTATATCTGCGGAATGTGAGCGTGGTGTAATCAAGTGTTCGCTTCGGAATGGAAAACTCCCACTTTTGTGACAATTTTATGAGAACATGGGTACTATCTTTTCAGCTTCAAGATGGTGATAGACCTTTTTTAATAAGCCAATATACTGACACTTTACCAACTGTGTTTTACCACATAGGATCTTGGAATGATCAAGTATGACAATTTGAGTCTGAAACGAGAGACATGACTACAGAGAACCTATTGAAATCGTTTATCTTTCCTTATCAATGAGTACAGCTCGTCTCCGTGTACATACAAACTATGATACATATCTTAGAACTATAAATCTAGGAAAGAAACCAATCAGCTTTAACCAATTGCTACAGACAGAAATTGCATTTCTCATGATGTGTGAATGTGTGAGTGTATGAGTGAGGGTGAGTAAGACCTCATGTGTTTAATGTAACATTATTGTATTTTTGTCAGCTTCATGTACTGTATGTATGTTTGTCATTACCAAATTGAACACAATTGTATCATGTTTTCTGCCATGTACACTAACACGAGTTTCCCCATTTGTGTGGATCAATAAAATTAGTATATTACCTTATCTTATCTTTTTTATTTTAAAGAAAAATTGATGAGTATCCTTACATCCTTGTCCAGCTTCATGGTTGGGATACCATATCTCAGCAGCCCACCAACACGGTCATTTCTCTCGTACACAACCACAGAGTGGCCAGCCTGTGGAGCAAATAGAAGTACAATGTACATTGTAGATGGTTTATTCAACAGTCAACTAGAAGGTGAGTTCATCAGTGAAGGGCTACTAAAAAGCATTGAGTAGCCATTGAGGACAACAAACTCACAGCAAAGCGGACTACACAAAAACAACAGCTTTTGCTTCATAACCATTCCACTTCCTTTTCTTCCCTCCATCATCGACTCCAGAATGTGTTTTTCAAGCGACGCACATTGTTTGGTGTGGCCAAAATAATTCAGTTTTAACTTTTTGATAGTTTGTAGTAAAGTTGGTTATGAAATGCCAATTCTCACTATCATCATCATAAAGGAGGGCCAACACATCGTTCCGTACCATATGGATTTCCATATTCGGGAGTCTACAGCAAAAAAGTTTCCATATTCACTCAGTGTGACATGGGACTTTTGTTCAAATTATGGTCTGAAATGCCACCTCCTGCACTTTAGGGGACCAATTTTGTTGGCGCGCCAGTGGTTGTTTTCAGTATTGGCCAACTTTGGGGATCACATAAAATTTTATTTCAGTATTGGGGAGTTGGTAACACCCTTGGTCCACCATCTTACCTTGTTGAGTTGAGCAGCAGCGGCCAGGCCTGAGGGTCCACTACCTATGACGGCCACAGTCTTGCCAGTGCGGACCTCTGGGGGCTGAGGCTGGACCCAGCCCTGCTTGAAGCCGTGGTCAATGATGGTGTTCTCAATGTTCTTGATGGTCACAGCGGACGAGTTGATGCCCAGCACACAGGAACCCTGGACAACAAGAGATGGT
>JAUELK010229525.1:0-29265 GCA_031471215.1 Gastropteron pacificum | reverse complement strand
TCGGCACGGCCGGGGATCGAACCCGGGACCTTTGACTCGTGAGGCCAACGCTCTGACCACTGCGCCACCAGATCACACTTGTGCATAATTGACAATTTAAAATAACAAAAGTTCTTACCAACGCACAATAATCTTAAACATATGAAAAACCAAAGAAGAAGAGGAAGAAGCAATAAAGCCACACAAACCAATGTGTCAAAGGTCGTTTTTTATGGGGTGGAGTTGATGTCCTGAACTGATACATGGAATGTGTTAGTAGTGTGGCGGATTTCTCTGTTGGAAAGTCTCCACAAAACACTTTACTGTGCATCTCTCATCTCCCCCGCACTTTGTGGCCTGGCACTGTCGGGACATTGTAGGGAACTCCTGGCGACACTGGTTCTGGCAGTAAGACAAAATCTCTCGGCATGGCTGTGGGTGGAGGCAGAAACAGAACATACAAGATGAAGTCACTTTATTCTCAGTGACAAGCTTTAAATCACTGGTTCCAACTCTAATGTTCTTTTTTGTCATTGATGGAGATCATTTTTTGAAGCTGCTGTCAACATATGCCTCATGGATTGGTGTCTTGGCCCTCGCTGTTTCCCTTGCTATGTATTGTATTAATGTCCCTCTCCTATTTGATGAGGATGTCTAGCCATGTAGACTGCCCACATGGCCCATGTCCAGAATCCTTCACATGGGGGTTCGAACAAGAGTGGCCTGCTTGGAAATCCAACCGGTTAACCATTCAGCCACTATGCAACTGGCATAAATCTTTAGTTGCAACACAAGGAGGAATACACCCTGATAAAAGAGATGAAAGAATTTTTGGGTTCAAATCAAGATTACTGGAATTACAACTGCAGCCCAGAAATGTCAGCACCGACCTGCTTGGAAACCCAACAAGTTAACCCTTTAAAAAAAAAACGCTTTAGTTTGAATATCAGGAGGATTTATTTATTTATATAACATTCACACATTTCCTCGACAGAGCTCTCAATGAGATACAATAGAATATATAAAACAGTTATTCTTTAAAACGTGATACTATACAGTACAAAGAACGAAAGAATATCAGATTCAAATCTGTACTTTTATTGTGTTCTGCATTGATTGATGTTGTGTGAATGAGTGACGGACAGTGTCATTGTAAAGCGCTCTCCGACTATGGGATAAACGCTATATTATTACCATTATTAAGACGACTATAAGTACAACTAGAGCCCAGAAATGTGAGCACCCACCTGCAAACAGCCCCAGATCATGCTCCGCTGGTCACTGTATCTCCTGTAGCAGCTCCTCTCCCTGAGGCATCTTGTCTTGATCCTGACGTATGGGAGGCAGGCGGTGGGGCACACCTCCATGCCGGTGAGACGTCCCTGAGTGCTGTGCTGACACACCAGTAGTGAGAACACTGCCAGGCTGACCACTGTCCTTAGACTTAGTACTGGGGCCGACATCCTAGCAAAGGGGGGAAAGCAGAGGAGAGTCTACATTTTTTTAAAAAGTTGTCATGCCTGATATGGAAAATGGGTTAATAATTTCCTAATTTTCTGCATTCTTCAAAACCTGAAAATATGTTGCCATCAGTTTTCCAAACCTGATTTCAGGCACATGCCTGACAGCTTTCACACCTGATCTTAGCTGACAGGGGACAGCTTGTGAGGACATGACATAATAAGCAATTCTATTAATTATGATGAAAGTAAATGTAGAAATAGTAGTTGTGATGACAATAATGATGATAGTAGTAATATTAGCAATGAGAGAGAAAAAAGAAGGTATAAGAACAGTAATGATAAGAATAACAAGTACAGGAAATGATAAAAAGAGGACGAAGAATTATGATAGTGGTAATGAATGTAATAACGCAAATGTTTTTATCTGTATTTCAACCTTCCTTTGACAAGTCATATTCAATGTAAACTACATATGATAATGAAGGCCCATGTGTTGTTGGATCAATACAGAATTAAACTGTAAAGAAGTGGCTACATTTTCTTCAGCCTGAAAGAGAGCTTAATTGAACGGGCTAACATTACAACTGTGTAAGTGCTACAAACTACAAGGTCTTGTATTGATATACGCATGGCTGTTTATATACAATTGTTTTTCTTCTACTAGTGTCAACTGTTTCTAAATACAACACTAGAAATGCTTGTGAAAATTGCAAATGGCCACCTTTTGAGTGTGGAGGCACTACTGTAAAATGTATACAGCATGCACACATAACATATAGACTAAGCCATCTCACCTGTGAGAAGGAATGTTTGTACAGTGAGAGAAAGCAGCTTGTACTTGTACAGCAAAACTCTGTTCTCCCAGTAGGACCACCTACTCCAACACTGGGCTGTACCATTTATGTGGTAGAACAAAGTAGGATAATTTGTTTGACATTTTCTCTCTCGTCTATTATTGGGCACGAAGACATGAAAAGAAAAGCATACATTTACGACAGCGATTCACTGAGACCATAAATGTCGGGGTAATTGCAGGGGCCAGACATGATTCCCGGGAGGTCAACATCCTGAATTAGGAAAGATTGTTGTCCCGCACTAAGCTTGGTTTTGATTGAAGTTGGGTTTTTTTTTAGGAGAATGGAGTAGCAAGTTTTGTGCAAACTTGTTTTGATGGATAGAACAAAGAGCTTTGTTTACCTCTGTATGTATATGATGTTACAGTCATAAGTCACTGTTATTCTGTCCATGTTAAAGAGACAATGCTTATGTTGTCTTTGTTACACTTATACAAACTATTCATGGTGTTGTTTTCTTGTCATTCCTCCTCAAGTCCCTTGTGCTGTGAGCTGGTTGACCTTTACAGGTTTTCAATGCCTCTCCTATGAAATGGCAGGTTTTCCTCGGTGCAATGCAAAATATACATCTAATCTTACCACCATGATGAATAATGATGAGGAAAGAGTTAAGAATTTAAATATCTCTTACTGTACAGGCCTACTGCCACAAACTCAAAACCCCAAGAAACTCTCCAAGAATCACAGAAACTGAGGAAAACCTCAAACTTCATACAATAGGCATTGGATGGCTGTCAAAGGCAACCAGCTCACAGCACAAAGGACTAACTAGAAAACAATAATCATGATGAATTTCCCAAGAACACAATTTAACAAGCATCCCTATGTGTTTGGGCTTTGAGCTTCTGTAGAAAAGGTGCTACATGTATATTAATGGGCTATGACTATTTTTGTGCTTTGAACTTCTGTAGAAAAGGTGCTATATAAATCGGCTATGACTATTTTTGTGGTGTGAGCTCCTGTAGAAAAGGTGCTGTTTAAATGGGCTATGACTATTTTTTTCTTTGAGCTTCTGTAGAAAAGGCGCTGTTTAAATGGGCTATGACTCTTTGTGTGCAGACCTACAAGTACAGTGACCTGTTGTTTGATGAAGATGTCCAAGGCAGTGGGCTGTACCTGCCCTACCTAGAGGACCCTGAGCACTGCTGTGCCAACAGTTCCTCTCTCTGGGAGCTCCACCTTCTCAAGGTAAGACCATCTCACTCTCACTAGACAGCCAAAGTCCTCAAGGTTGGACATTTGTGGAAATTTAGTTCATTTAGTCTAAAATCAGGTTTTTCAGGGCGCAAATCTTATAACCATGTCATAAATAGTTAATGCCAATCTAATGGCGTTACAGTCGTTACTTGTGTGGTGGCTAAGTGTCAGATGAATATACAAAAGTACAAAGCATTTTCCAATTTCTGACCTTCCATTGTGCATATTTAGCCCACTCATTAGTATGTGCCCAATCAAGTGATTCGTTATTATCACTATCACAACAAATATAATTATTATAAATGTATTATTATTACTATCATCATTATTATTGATCAAGTTTCTTTGCTCTTGTGTGTGAGTAGCGCCACTACGACCCAGTTGTCCAGACCTACACCAAGCATGTCATCAAGCAAGCACCATTGGCAGGAGAGCACCAGCTTCCAAAAACAATGACCAGAAAGTAAGCCCAGATCTCTTTATCTATCACATCTCAGTTGTTGGGTTACAAAGTCTTTGTGTCTTTTTTTTAAATTCACAAAACACATTTTCTCTCACTCAGGTTGATGGATTAGAATATTGTCTGTTAATGAACAGTATTTTGTTAGGAATAGATCATGGTGTGAGACCAATGAATATCAATAGATTTTCTATGATCAAGAATTATGACAAGAATTCAGGTGTGCAAGTCCAATCTCCTCTCACTCACACTCTCACGCCTATGCTCCATTTTGGCATGTTTGGGAGCATCAAAGAAATGCCACTCCTTCCAATCTCGTGTGACCTAGCTTTAGCAAGTTTTTACGTTATTGCATCAGTATCTCCCTCAAAGCTTGACTCAACTGGAAATCAAAGGAAGCAGTTGATATCAACAAGGAATACTTCAAGAAGAATACAAAACAATTCTATATGATGATACAAAACATTCACATTCTTTGCACAGCCCATTCCCTTTTGTTGTGCAGAGCATGTGATAGCCTATTTTGCTATTGCCTCAAAAATTGTTTGGACGCTCTTCTGATTCTTCTTTCTTCTCTATTTTGTTTTCTGAAACCCTGGTTCCAATGCATGATTTTTGACGTTGATGAAATCGGCCGACATGATTACTGGGGTATTTGACGACAAATGTTTCACTGATCCTTTTCTTTTCTTTTCTCTCTACTTGCAGATTACCCAGAGAGGTGTATCAGAGCCTGCTGGCCAGAGGAATATTTGACAGAACTATTCCAGAGAAAACTCCAAAGAGGAAAAAGGTTAGCTTGATTTGTGGCTACAAGAACTTGTCTCATTGGGTGCCTTGATCTAATACTTCAGCTTGTTTGGCTTACTACCAAATGTATGCCTTTTGTTTCCTTGTTTGATATTATAAGAAAGAGAAATATTGACGCAGTCTACCACCATCTCAAAAAGGATAAGTAAACACAGTTTTGTGCTCAATGTTTAATGACAACCAAAACACACGTGCCAACACAACAAATCTCTGGATCTGTGAGATCAAAAAGGCTAGTTAATCTTATTAATCCGTAAAACATGATAAAATACTGTATTGAAAAAAGATGGGGGCATAAAATGACATTGATATGGTGATAATTGTTACAACGGGGTTCGAACCTAGGACAACCCGGTCTAAGAGCGAAGACCCTAACCAGACCGCCACACGGTTGTGTAAGTGTAAGTAAGTAGGGCAGCCTTTACCTTACTTATAACATAAGCTTCATGCTCTCTCCCTCGGAGTATGAAATAGGTTTGCCAGACTTTGTAGTTTCAACTAGGCTAGGCTTACTGCGAAAAACAAAATATCAACGGACGGGATCAACTTGACTTCATCAAGGGCTATGTCATTAGAATTTGGTGTGTGGCTAGTCCTAAGGTTGTTAATGATATTTTAATCTGCAATCAATAATAATTATAATGATGATGTGATCTGAGCCAATGTGGCACCCCAAAGACACCAATTTTTTTTTTTTTTTTGGGGGGGGGGGTGATGGTAAATATGCGGCTTTACGCGGAAAGACACATACCCTTATTAATATCATTACTTTTTCACAGTGATGTTTGTCTTTGGTTCAAACATATAGCACCATTTACATAAAACTTTTTTTTAAAAATGTATCATACAATAACTCCTCTCAGATTTGGCACAATAAGAAAATTTCAAAATCATATTGTCAATGACAAAAACATATTGTTCCAAAAATTGAATAAACTATACATGTATATCCATTTTGAAGCGTGACCTTTGTTTGGGGGCTCTATAGGAATTTACTTTTAAAAGCAGGCATTTTCTACCTATAATATATTTGATTACAGGAAAGCTGTGTAGCCAAACATTCTAGTCCTGTGTTCTTACTTTGACTCTTTTGTTTCCTATCCTAACAGGTGAAGAGATGGAACTTCTGCAATGAGGAGTTCCAGGCTACAGTGACAGACATTTTCAACTCTGTGCCAAACTTCTCAGACGAGGACTTGCAGGACGCAAGCACAGACATGGACACAAGCTGACCATCTAGTACTTCTAGTGTTGTTATTGTAGGGGGAGAATGAAATGAAAACTTGACTCACATGATATCTCTTAAAGTAGGCATTCCAAACCCGCTTTGCACAGCAGCGCGCAGGCAACGAAAGTCCCCAAATTTTCAGTTGTTGATTTCATGGGGTAGTTTCCTATAGAATGCCAAGATCATTCAAAGGACTAAATGACTGTGTTTCCCGATTTTAGATAAGTAAGCGTTGGAGAAATTTCTACGCGAGGAAAGTAGACCACTGTTTCAAAATTAGGGACAGCATCATTGTTGAGCCAACATCTTCATGTTCATTCAAAGCTCCGTGTGATACATGTTCCTTCTTCCACTGGCTGCCAAGATCTAGAGCTAGGCTCTGCCGGCAACACAATGCCACGGAAAGAGCGCTTTTCGAATGGAAAGGCCTTTTTGATTGAAGATATCTCAGTAATTACTGAACTTGCGAGCTAGAAAAAAAATGAAGTTTGTTCAATATTTTATTTGGTTTAAGTTTGTGCATTTTGCATGTTCTATGTGCTTCACTTTTTATTTCACTAAGCTTGAAAAATGGCACCTCGGCTAATGGGTCTTGTGACAAGAAAACTTCAAATAAATTAGAGAAAAAAATCATAATTTCGTTCAAACTTGTCCCGGGGAGATGATTTTTGTATGAAATTTAAACAGTGGCATCACAAAAAATGTGTAGTATAATGGAACAATTTTAATTTCGGTTTGGAATGCCTACTTAATAAATGCAAGTGTACGCAAATGTACATTCATGAGTGTGATAATTTGACGAAGTGTTCCATCTATCAAAGTGTCTGGATTACCTGGCTTGTGATTTTGTGTCAAACAGATTGTTCATTGTAACTTGGAGCTGTGTTCAATTGTTGTAGGAGTATCTAACAGATTTCTGTAATAAAACAAAAATCATGTGAACCATTTTTTTAAAGGTTTTTCTTTTAATGTCTTGTAATTCGAATCTTAAGAAGTAAAAAACCATGACAATTACAACAAAAATCCCACAAAAAAAACAACAGCAAAATATTGTAGGCTACTGACTGATGGCAAATTCCAATTTCAGTCATTAATTTACTGTGCACCCAGGATGCACAATACTAACCTCATCAATATTTTGATTAACATTATTAACATGTGTCAAACATGTTAAAGCATAGCAGGGTTAAGGAAAGAAACAACCTTCAATATTGCACTTTGTCCATGACGAAAAACAAGAACATCAAATACAAAAAAGCATCTTTGCGTTACAATGATTCAATTAGTATATAAACATTACTATAGATTGTCTCTTGAAGGATCCAGTGTTTCAACAATTATCTTCACACACAAATACTGATAGTGACAATGGCAAACATGTAAATGACAATAAAAAAAACACTGAAAATGAAGATCGGAATGCGGGCGGCCATTATTAAAACGGCTTGAGGATCACTTGCCAATCAGGATTTCACAAGAGTACTGTGGGGGTAAAACTTTGCGAAGCGTCCCAGTGTCCAGATTGGGAAGATATTTCTGTAGCTGGTGTAGCTGATGGCACAGGATTTGTTGAACACACCACTGATGTTCTCCTGGAAACATTGACAAAAACATTTACTTTGGTGAAAGATTTCACATAGCTTCACAACTTATGAGTTAATAAATTCATACATAAGTAAAAATAGAGAATATGAACTCAGTTTTTCAAATTATAATACTGTGTGATTGATGGCTTATGACTCGTACCCTAGTCAATCTATAGTCTAAAGTGGTTTGAGCTTGCTGTAGAGCGGGGGAAAGTGCTATATAAATGCTATCTATTATAATGAAGCAAGGAACATTTATAATTTTGCTTTCATACAGCAATTGACAGATTTAATGTGAGGGATCAACTCGTCAAATTAAGTGATGGAAAAAGCATACTCATTGAGAAAGTTTCTGTAACTTTAAGTTTTAAGTCGTGCATGTTTGTACCTGAGGCCAATCTCCATTGTCCAGCTGTCTTGACATGATCAGTTTGATTCCCTTTTCTAATGCCTCCAACTTTGGATACCTGCGGAAATGGAAAGAACTCTAAATCTAAATCTTAACATTCTATGAATGGAAACATAATCAGTGTATAGTATAAACTATGTCGACACCTCAGAATGCAAAAATTGAGTCTTGAATGGTCAATTGCTTCATAGAAGTATAAACTAGAGTAAAATGTTTATATAGTTGACACTTGTATGGGATGTAGGTTCAGTTATTATCATTGTTATTGTGTTCATTTCCATAAGGCCATGTGTTCACAGTATTAAAAAAACATTGAAAAAAGGGAAAGAGGAAAGAAGGAATTACATAAAATGTATATACAGAACCCATCGACGACCTTAGATAACCTTTGTTCCGTGTTATACAAATATGGTTGCTTCCCTTGATGATTCCTCCCTCCTGTTTCCTGGTCCAGATGATGTCGCTATAGAGAGGTTGCACTATATGTACTCAATGAAAAAAAGAAAATGAGGAAAGGAAGGCGAAAAAAAAATAACGAAGGAGAGAGTAAAGGATGAAATACACACAATGCATACTAACAAAATCAATGAAAGTCTCACCTGACAGCCATGAGGGCAAGAAGAGCCCAGCATGTGTTGACCACCTGAGAGGTTTTGCTGGAGACGTAGGTGCGCTGCTCGCACGACTCAAAATTCTCACCCCAGCCCCCATCCTCCATCTGATGATCTAACAGGTAGGCGCAGCCCTTCTCTATGGCAGCAGGGACATCTCTGTCTGCATCAAATGTCTGACCCATGCAAGCAAAGGCCTCCAAGGCAAACCAGGCCCCGTAGGTGAAGCACACACCCCAAGATCCCTCCCAGGAGCCGTCAGGTCGCTGCTTGCCCAGGACATACGCCAGGCCATTTTGTAACACAGCCTTGATCTCTGCGGCACGGTATTCTGGGTGGGCCTTGGTGAAGGTGGCCAGACACTGCATGCAGGCAGAGGTACACTCCACGTAGGTGTAGTCAATCATGATGTCCCCTACAACAGTATCAAATACTTTGTTTGGACTAGGACTTACAACTAGTATTGAGAGAGAGAGAGAATTAGTCCTAAAAGCTACTACTACTACTACTACAGTGCGTCTTAAAATAAACGCAACCATTTTGGAACGCTACAGTCGCAAAACCATTGGAGTAATAATTGCAATCTTGGTGTCAAATGAAAGCCAAACCAATCCCATTTTATCTGAACAAAAGAAGAAGAAATCTGATGGCTGTTATAAAAAGAGCATTAGCCTCAAGAGCATTCTGATTCTGAGGAGGAAACTAAAATCAGGAAAAAACTAAAATAAAATGATGACAGGAAGTATATCATAGACAGAAAACGGGTATGAAACAAGACATTTAACAATGTTAGTGTTAGCCTATTGACATTGACACTTTAGTATGGAAGCTTTACAAAGAAGACATAACAATTTCCTTTCTTACCGAAGACTTCAGAAGCATTGAGTAGCTCCAACAGTTTCCCTCCACGCTTCTCTTCATAGGTTGCCCAACCATTGTCGCCACAGCGCATCTCAAGAAGCTGAAAAGAATCAAACAATTTGCAAAATGCATTGGGTGACAAACTAAAATCATTGAAAACATAACTACATAGGCACAGAGTCGAGAACTGTCAGTGAATTAACTAGAGAAAAAGAACAATCAAATTAGACAATTTTTATTTTGATGTCAAATTATCAATGATTTTGTTCCCCTTTCCAGTGTACATTACTAACTATGATACTCACCTGACACCATCCTAATGGTCGATGTTAGCTGCCACACATGACATGAAGATCTAACAATCCTCCACTTTCCTCTATTCAGTCTATATCTAGATAGATGGTTTGTAGTTACTTAAATAAGCATTTTTTTTTTTTAATTCCACTTACCACATCAATGCCCCGAAACAGTTTTTGTTTTGGAATGGGTTGTGCAAAGTCCATTTTTTCTTGTAGTTTGACTACTGCCTTGATGCCCTCAGCTGTGCAATCAGACACAATCCAGCCACAGTCACGGGTGCTGAAGGGAAATGCTCCCTGAAACAGTTTATTCACAACTGCATATGCATTTCAAACAAATTAAACAGCACTCCAAATTCAACTTTCTTACACAATTTTTACACATAAACCCAGTCGACTTGATAATAATCATCATTCAAGAATATTTTGAGAGTATACAAATATATATATTCTCATTATAACAAACTGATTCATATTATATTTATTTACTGATAAAGAAACATTGCAATAATAAATATTGTAAAACTTTATGAAGTTTTCGGCCATAAGTAGCTATGTTTTAACTTGTAACCATTTCACAGATCAAGGGGGTAAATACTTCAATTATGATGTATGAAAAGAAATGGTCACACTTGTGATCCATCATCTCCAAACTGTAGACGCCACTCACTTCATTCATTTGTCTGTAGTATTTCTTGTAATTGGGAGGGTTGCTGGGTATCTGTGTGATCCTCAGGAAGTCATGAGTGGCAGCGAGGCAGTCATTGAACTCAGCCATAGAGGTAGCATCAGCCTGTGTATTGAAGAAGTGGCACAATGCCCAGAGTTTTGATTGACAGAACTTCACAGTTACTATTTACTGTCATTTGACAGGCACATGACTAGCTTGCTCTTCTTCTACCCTACTGCAGGAATCATGCAATATTGATGTCAACTTATTCACAACACATATCTAGTTATGTCAGTACTGCATGACATCCTGATTTAAAGTTGCTAATTATGAAGATAGATGCAAAGAATGAGAAATCAGGACTTCTTTCATAATGTCAGTACCTCAAAACAAAAACCAAAACCAAAAATGTCCGTACCTCAATCTATTTCACATACTGAAAAAAGAAAGTTCAAACTTGAACTTTAAAGGAAAAAAAACTGAGTTAAAAAAGAGTACAACAAACAAGTCATTGGCAGTTTGTTCAGAGAAACAATGAACATCAAAGAATACATTTGCTATCCCAAAAGGTAAGATGAGGACATGTTATATTTGCTACCCCAAAAGGTAAGATGAGGACATGTTGGCCAACAATGCCATCCTACCTCTATGAAGGCATGGGCTGCAAATGCTGTATCCCATAACTGACTTCCATTTGTACCCTGCAACAACAAAAAACACACATCTGTGTCATTTCATTGAATAGCTAATGTTCAACTTCCGAACATTGATGTGACAAAAGCCATGATAGAAATGGACATTCCTTTGTCGGTACGTCAATATATAACCAGTATTGCGAAAACTAAAACATTTCTTTCAAGAATCGTTCTTAACAAATCGACTATGCTCAAAATGAAGTGTTGAATAAGAGTGAAATGTTACAATTACTGTAATCTATTTGAATATGAGTTTAAATATGTCAGATTAGGTATCAAAATGCCATTTAAGTATGGTTACAGTCAGCTGCAACATCATGCATAATACAATCTATTTATTACTTAAATCACTCATTTCCTCATTTATCATATCACATACTAGTCCATACTAAAAGGCAAGAATAAAAAAATTACAAATTGAAACGACAAGATACATTTAAAAGTTCTGACGAGACAGTCAGTAAGACGACAATGACACATTTTGGAACTACAAACATTGACCTCTTTCTCAAAATACAAATAATATTACCGTCATTTTCATGCCGTCCAAGCCAATCCTGAATGACAATAAGATAGAAACATTGTTTTAGCAATGGCATAACACAATGTATAAACACTGTTTGCAATATCTTTCTTGACCTTAAACTGTCCTCACTAAACAAACTTTAAAAAATAGTCAAACTCTCACAATGTGTATAGTTTGAGGAGATGACTTTTAAATATTGTTCTTCTTCCTTCCTTCTTCTTTCTCTAACCCAGCAGCTTTTGAGTCTTTGCTCTTCATCCCAGTGCCATGTAGTGGTATTTGTAGGTGTTCCTAAGATGGTCTGCAGTGGGATAGCGGTTGTCTCTAAATCTAAGTCATCGGATAGAGGGAGTTGTTGTTGCGATCAGGCACAAGATGAACGCTATTCACTTATCAAGTGGTCCAATAGACCTACAGAGCCATGGCAGCCTAGCTTTGAAACCTGACACCGTAGAGCCTTCAAATTGGTGCCATGTTCATGCAATACTGCCTATATTGATACAAAATTGAGGCATTTATGGTTGCAGTTGTAGCCATTTAGGACTGAATTGCCATTTTCTGTAGCCTTGGTGGTTGAACTTGTGTGAAAGAATTCACAAAGTTGACCACAGCATGTGGGCAAATAGAGGGAGTTAGAATAGTTAGGGAGCCTATAACACTACCAACTAGTTACGTAGTGGCACATACCAGAGGTAATCTTGAACCCTGTCTTGATGCAACTTGAACACTTTACTGTGAGGCCCCTCTTCGTGATACCTGATTAGCATGTTGATCACTTTGGAAATCTGAGGGAATTAACAATATATGCAAAACTGATGAATAAATAAAATAGATAACCTGTGACAAAAATACTCAGTAGTATCTTTAGTAAGCGAATTCACTTTTTCGATATACTTTTCGGTTAACAACAAAAAATTAAGACATGGAAACTTGCTGAGCTATCAATAATCAATGAATATGAAGAACGCCTGGAAAAACTATTAGCTTACACTACAACAATCTTGACAGCCGCTGCAGAGACTTGTGGTAGAACAGGCAAGCACAGACAGACATGGTGGTGGAATGCGAATGTAAACGAAGCCATCAATAGTAAACGGAAAGCCTTCAAAACATGGAAAAGATCAGGAGATGCACAAGACAAGAATCGCTTTACTGAAGCAACCAGGGCTGCTCATGATCGAAGAAACTACACAGGGAGAAATGGTGTGACACCAACAGCAAAGCCCACGACAAGGCACATCAACTGCATTCACTCTACAAAGTAACCAGGCAACTGAAGGAAGAACATGCAGATGCTCAAACACCATCACTTCTCAAAGACACAGCAGGAACCGGAACACTGCTCACAAACCCACAAGAGGTCTCAACCAGATGGGGTCAGTATTTTGAAAACTTGCTGAATGAAGAATTCGAATGCCACTATCGCCAGCCCACAGCAGTATCAGGCCCAATGGAAGCGTTATCCTACTAAGAGAGATTTTCAATTTTCATGAATAAGAAGTCATGCTTTTATACACTGTATTGTAGTAACATCTGGTGTGTGTATTTTAATATCTTCAAAGGCATTGCAGACTGAGTCACATTGCTCGATTGCAAAAGTCCTCTATATATGAGGCTGCAGTCACAATTGGAAGAAGAGGTCTGCAAAGAACTAAAGACTAAAGCAAACAAAGAATGGGAGGGCTCCAAGGGTGTCAGTAGATTTACATTTGGAGTGGTACAACACCAGACACTGCGGCAGACCTCGGGCAATGGAGAGCTGAGCTGTCATCAGACGTCTAACCTCAGACTGTGAGACTGCAGACGTTAAAGTTAAACCCAACAACAACAACAACAAAATAGGCTTTCATATCTTGCATTACCATCATAGCTTTGACTGATTAGTTCAAATACTATCTTTCAACCCAGAAAACTAACCAAATGGAAAAATGTTTTCTAAGTAAAATATTGAACAATGATCTGTATCAGTATCAGTTCATTTCAACATTGTTGAAAAATAGTTTCTTCCTTCTTCGTCCTCATTCTTGAGGCTAGAAAAGGACTTTGGGTTAATGTGACACAAAAACATGGGTATGTGACTCACTGGTCCAATGCTGATGCATTTGGTAAAAGCATCATCTGCAGCAATGTGGTTGTACATGTCCTTTAGAGCTTTCCTTCTTACAAAACCAATATGAACTTTTTCATACAAATTAAGCACGGCTGAAACATAAAGTAAAGACAACATTAGAATTATACATTTGATTTCTTCAAAAATATGTCATATCACTAAGACTAAGGGGTATAACTTCTGAAACCCATAACAAAACATGGTAAATATTGTCTTTCACTCTTTGATTGATTAATAGTACTGAGAACATTAGTATAAATTATAAAGTGAGTTACAGCAACTTCTGAAAACTGACACAGAATGAAGACATTGCATAAATGCTTTAATTGTTTCACATATGAAAACATTCACAAGTATGGACACAAAGTTCATGAAAAACAACAAATCATTCAAAATGTGCTACCGTGTTACAAGTAGTCCCTGACAACTAGCTAAACACACTCAATACCAGTAGCATGTTTTCTGAGCAATCGGAAAAAGATTGCAGTTCCTTTACTAAAATCATGAAAAAAATAGGACAGTAACATTTAAAAGAATTACAATGATCACCAATTGAAAAGTACAATGTATGTATAATGAGTTATGTTAGATAACAAATGTTTAAAAGAAAATTTTTCCCCAAACTAAACATAAGAAATTGACAAAGCACTCACAATAAGCAAAGTCCAGTAGGAAGGAGTGTGGGGTATAGAGATCACTTGTTGCCACATTGTTTCTTTGTGAAGACCACTTGATTGTCTCAAAGTCTTCTATGAACAATTCCTGGTTTGAAGTAAGATCATGTTAGTTGGTCATACTAGAAACTGATTTGAAGGAAGGAAGAAAGATAAACCTGTACAGTACACGTTACTGTATTGTGTTTGACATGTAAATTGGAACACAGGAATAAATTACAGCATGTAAATCAAAAGGTATGGACAGATTGAAGCAAAGTTCAAAATCAAAGGATCCTGGTTTACCAATTATCATTGACATTGAAAATCTTTGTAAAATTATATTAAAAGCGTAGACAATGTGCACAAAGTAAACCCACTTTTCGGAGAGATCTGATGAGTTCATCCTCAGGTGCCTGTATTCTCCTTCCAAAGCAGTAGGCCATGGGTAAGTACACTTGCCGACAGTGGCACCATAGTTTAGATGGATGAAATGGCAGCCACGATGGTAAGATCCTGGAAAGATCAGTGTTAAATGGGTAAATGGGTTTCATTTTAAATCGAGAGTTTCACCAGATCTATATGTAAAACTGATTAAAAGTTTGATTAACTTACCACATCTCTGGAAACAAGGAGTTTACACCTTCCCATTTATAAACATTGAGCACACACAGCCAGAATTTTCCCCACGAAGGAATTGCAGCAGCCCCACCTGAAAGGTTCAGGAAAGCATAATGTATCACTTAAAAAAAAAGAACTTTTACAACAGAATTAATGTTAAAAATGTGGTGTATTGTTCAAGAGTGTCTGTCTGTCTGTCTGTCTGTCAGCATCATCGTGTTTGATGTTCGCTGCCACACATGAAGATGCAACAATCCTTCTCTGTACATGCTGTCCATGGAGATCCTTTGAAGTTTCAGTCCAAGAGATTTGTTTGGTGAGCCGATGTAGGAGGCTGATGGCCAGCCCTTTTTCCTATGGGACTGTATTTTTTTGCCCTGGAAGACCTGTTTCATCAACTTTGTGTCCTGATTTCTTGTGACATGTCCAATATATTTCAGTTTCCTTTTGTTGATGATGGATAAAAAAGTTCTTTTTGTTCCCAGTTCTAGTAATATGTTCGTTCTCGTTCGTTCTGTCCATTTCACTTTCAGTAGCCGTCTATAAAGCCACATTTTAGCCGCTTCTATTCTTTTGTCATCTGCTTTTTTGGTTGTCCATGACGCACAGCCGTAAATCATTATCGGCCAGACTTAGCTTTGGAGAATCTAAAAAGTGATTGAAAGCAGTAACTTTGATGACTGTGTGTTGGATTCATCCAGCTCATAATACTAGGCGAATTGCCATGAGAACGGATGAAAAAAAGTATACATACAAATATTTTTTTTAAAAGTTACATTGTTACGACAAATGACAATTTCTGTACAGTAGTAAATTCTTCTGTAATGAAATGTGATTCTCATAATGCATATGTGCATAAATGAGCAAATATTCTTTGGCCAACATCATAATGACATAGTATAAAATATGGGTGAAATTTACTAATAGAAGCAGTGGAACATGACTTGCCCAGTTTGTGCAGGAGATTTCTAGTCTTAACAAGATCTGTGTCATTGGCTGGCACCCCCAGCATTCTCATGGCTGTGTAGTTCAAGGCACATCCAAATACTGTGGGCGGTCCTTCAATGTGTCTGAAGAGAAAATGAATCTCTAGTGTAACTGTTGGTGGCAATTCCAATTCAATACCTGTTTTAAGAGTAAACCTAACAATGGACAGAAGCTGTAGGAACATTTTTTTAACAAAAGAATACATCATTTATGTCACTGTAACTTACAACTATATTTTACGTAACGACATATCTACAATATTTTGACACAAGTACTACATTAAAACAGTATAACCAAAATTAGTGAAAAGGAAATTAAAAGAATACATTCCATCAAAAATATTAAACCTTGTGTCCACTCTGGTCAAAGGCTATGACTGATGCTGATATGTCAATCATAAAGTGTTATCAAAATAGGGAGGCCCTGCTTTTACGACAAATAAATGACTCAAATTCATAACACCATTTCATGTCCAAAATCAAAGTTGATGATGCCCACCAGGGGCTATGAACCTAAAGGTGAAAACACTATCTCTGAGTTTCTCTGAGTTTACTCACAATCCCCAGCCTCCATCAGGACAAGTCACAGATTTCAAATAGCGAATCATTTCCAGACGCTGTGCTTCTGTGAATGGAGTCTTGGTGATGTAGCAAACAATGATCAGACCTGATGAGAAAGAAGGAGATTTCGTATTGTCTGGTGAGATTATTTTCATTTATAGGGAACCTTTTTATTTCAATTGAGGTGCTATGTAGATTCAGTTTCTTTTTTCCCCCTGTGTATGATACAATTGATCAAAGTTCTTCCTGTTAAAATGCTTAGTCTTTGCCAATGACACTTTTACATATACTCCATAATGTACTGAAGCAAACAGCCAAAACTAATATGATAACATTTTGGACGAATACTGCAAGAACATTTTATGTGGCAATGGTAAGTTAGTAGAAAGACATCTCAATGAGATCTCAATAACAAACTGTTAGCATTCTCTCCTCAGGAGACCTATCAATCTTCAGAATGATCAACCATTTCTTTTACCTGGCATCAAAAAGAGAGGCCCCCCATAGTCCCCTGCCCAATGTCCATCCTCTGCTTGAAGCTTTGAATAGAACTTCATTCCATTGAGAGCTGCATCTTGAGCTTTTTCTGGCTTTTTCAAAGGCGGTGCCTCTGCAGTCTTTAGGGAGAAGAAAAAGAGTGACAGAGTTTAAATGAATTTCTTATGATGTAAAATTGTACTCATCTTATAATTCTTGAGCTTTTCTTACAATACTAATAAATATTGACTATGACAAAATGACACCATTAACATGACTATAAAACTCTTCATCATTATTGCAAGAATTTGACAATGACTCAATAATAAACTGACTATACCATTGAACTATTGACTCCTAAAATACACCTACACAATAGCTCCTTCACTGATTCGCTACCATGAGCCGCTCACAGAGTCAGTTTTCCTGACGGCTACCGCTCTCCGAGGTACAGTGTATATCATCGTTTGTTTTACAAAGGTTTCCTCTTGTTAGTTTTTAACTTAACCAAAATGATTTTACCCATTGCAATATTCTTCATTCAACTAGGGTATCTAACATTTAGTTTATATGTATCTATACTAATTACTAATGGACCTTGGCTGAAAACACTGTATACAGCTTACAGCCCCTGTAGCAGCTAGAGCTAAATTATCGTGGACATGTAGATTTCACTGACGGTTGATGTCGGCATAATATAATTGTGCAGAAATGTTCCTTTTCAGGATAGACGAAAAAAAAACTGTTTGATAATCCAACCCTTATAATAATGAAAAAATACAAATATTTTTCGGTTTGTTGTCTGGGGGCTCTGTTGTCAAAGAAGTAGGAAGTGGAGTTCAATTCAACAAGAATTCACACTCCTGAAACATCTATGTAGGCCTACACTCCACGAGTGGACCACAATTACAAAACAAGTATTCCATAAAATCAGGGGTAGCTCATGTTGAATTTTTAAATAATAAAATAGTCTTGAATGGTGTAGAGCTGAAAACAAAACTGTTAACAGCAAAGCGGAGAGACTGTAAAAGTGCATCTTTGCTTGACCAGTTGTAAGCACAGCAAGTACTCACTGATGAAGAAGCAGCGTTTTTGACAATCATTGTATAATAAATAAGTTCAGAGATCTAGATCTACATCTAAACTCTAGTCGCTCCAAGTCACAAACACTTACTGTGTCCAATCCAAGTGAGTGCTTTTCTAACATGCTTTGTTGTCTTGGAGGGTCTTCTCTCTCAAAATACTGCCAAACTTGTCGACCTTCAGTGTTGGAGAGTCGCCATCTCTTCAAGTCTGTGGCTGGTGCAGTCTTGTAAGGTCCACCTCTGTTCCTCTGCATGTCATTTTTGTACTGATATAATGGCATTGTGCTACAAGAATTTGATCTTTTGATAATTCATATTATTATATACCTGTCATGACAAAAAAACATGTGGTGGGTTTAGTTTGAGATGAAATCTAAACTAGAAGCTAGATGTCGCGGCGCCTTAGAGTTAGAGCATGAACGCAAGGATTTGTGTGCTAGCCTATACAGTACACAAATGACTTTCACCATTCACAGATTCATAGGTGCCTAATAATAATAATAGTTGGCAATTTCCTCACCAGCTTTACTACAAACTATCAAAAAGTTAAAACTCAACTATTTTGGCCACACCACACATCCTGGAATCGATGATGGAGGGCAGAAGAGGCAGAGGACGACCAACAAGAAGATGGGAACAGGAAATAAGAGACTGGCTGGGAACAACAACTGATCAACTACAGAAGCAGGCAGAATAGCAAAAAAGAGTGTTGTATCGCAGGAGGGTTCAAGAGGCAACGTCCTGCAAGAGACTGGCTTATACAGAAGAAGTTGGCAATTTACAAATACAATTAGACAAGTGAGTATCATTTTTCCTAATTTTGTGAGGCACAGTGCCTTAAGCATTAGACTCTAATTGAAAGCTACAATTGCGGAAGATCTGGATGCCGTGTCGAAAACCGTAACTTAAGTGCGCAGAAACCGAGTCCGCTTAGATAGATTCTAGACTAGATCTACTTTCTACTTCTACATCTAGATTCTAGATCTAGAGTCTAAAGTAGGCTACTGTTCGCAAGTTTGTCACCCCTGGCCCTGGGTTTTTTTTCTTAGTCTACGCAGCCGACAACTCTTAGTCTAGTCTGATTATCACTTTACCACACTCTGCAGCAAGCTCAAACTCAAAGCGTACAAGTAGTTTTACAGTCACTAAATTACCCCAACTCCAACTGACCGGTTTCATTTCATAGGCCTAGCTAGCGAGCACAAAGATGTTTGTTTACTATCATTATAACTCGATGGCGCGGGGTCAAAGGTCATTTGTCTTCCGATCAGTAAAACCATTCGATAAATGGCCTGCCATTGGCCATAGAGATGTGGCAAGAAAGTACTGGCGTCCTTAGTAACACCGTACTGTAATACTGTAATCAGTTAAAGAAAATAAACTCAATTCAAGTTCAGTTCACATTCAGATAAACAAATCTTTTTTTTTTTAAGGAATGATGTTCGTTTAAATATCGGGCCTAAATTATCTTGGTCCTTCTTCTTATTGCTTTCCTATATGTTACAATATGCATAATGCATTGCCTTTTACTCATACTCTTACTGTTATTCTTAAATGTCACTTAAACTTATTTAGCAATAGTAAAACTGAACAACAACGTTGATACTTCAATCTAATGTAGAATGTTATAACTAGCAGAGTACACCGAAAATGTGTCTCCCCCCCCCCCCTTTTTTTGTTGTTGTTGTGTGTTGTTGGTTGTCTACAGTTGGTAAGAAATACAACAAGTACATTTGCAGTCTTGAGGGCTTGACAAAAGGCTGAGTACTGTATATCTATGGGCAGTGCCCCTAATCTCTCTTGATGAAAGCTTCGATTTTTATTTTATTTTTGCATGTGTAACTTTCAGTCAAACAAAATACATGTACCCCCTCACACCCAAAAATAAAATAGATCTATTGTTTCTTATTGGCCCAGCAATCGTTTGATTTTCAGGCCCATGCGTTAAATTCTTTTTTTGTTATGTTTTTGTTTTTTTTAAGTTTTGTTTGTTTTACAGATCTATAACTAGTCCGTACTTCTATTGTAATGTGGTGGAACAACAACATTTGTAGTAATAGTATTAGAATCACAAATACCAAACAAACAAAACCACACATACACACACACACACACACACACACACACACACATACATAAACTAGCTGAACCACCCACGGGCGACGGTAAGAAGGGGCTGTAAGCCTACGACTCTAATTCTAGATCTAGATCTAGATGATGAGGTCTAGATTCTACTTGTTGATACCTCTAAGTTGTCACACTCATCATAAAGAAACAGCAACATCACAACACAATAGTAATAACTCACCATCGATTTCTTCAAAATTGACAAAGTCCCAGCCCAAGACCAACAAGAGATCACTGATTAATATTCTACCACAGACACTAGATTAAACTATTATCTCTCTGATTCTACTGAGAAGAAGAAGTTAGTATGGGCGCCGACCAGGCAGCATAACATGTACCTACCGGAACCAGTAGGCTATGCCTTCCAGGATGTGAGATGGCTTTGGAATGAAACAGGTCTGTCGGGGAAATAAAGTGCTGTAAAGCGCTTTGAGTTTTGAGCTTGATGTAGAGCAAGAAAAGCGCTCTACCCTCTATAAATCGGTTATTGTGGTCACCGTCTGCTGATCCCTGAGGTTCATGCACGCTGCATGTATTACTAATTTGAAAGACCCAAGACAAATTAGGCCTACATTATATTTATAAAGTTACCGTAGTTTGGTAGCCTACTCCATTCTGAAAACATCCTATACCGGTAAAAAAAAAACCGTCCGTTTTAATAATGAAAAAGGGGATAGTTCTTAATACCCGATACATGTAGCATTCTTTATAATACACAAAATCATCGCTACGCAATTTGTTACATCTGTGCAAAGATTGTACAATAACTCAGTTGTATAGGCATATCCTACTCTTTCATTTTAATTCTGCATACAACATAGGACCAGTTGATGTATGGAAGGAATATGTCTAGATCGCAAACAGTAATACATGGAATCTAATGTCGATGCTACAGTTCCTTATCTTTCTAAATTGTTATGAGTTGGCCTGAAAGTATGACAACACGTGTTTGATCACGTGTCTCGACTCCTGACCGCATGATTCCAGACATGTGAAGGAAATGGAGAAGACCCACAACTCCACAACTCCTTTTCATCACTACCTTAGATTCTGGTGCCCATACATCTAGTGTATCGGTTTATGACAAAACCCCTCTTCTACCAAACAACCAGGTGTATTATCTCCTTTCATTTTCAAATCCTGCTCTTCAAAATTGTCACATATTATTCATCGTCGTTGTCTTCATCTCCATCCTACCATTTCTTTCAACCAAATTGGATGCCAATATATTATCATCATTCCTCCTCTGTGTCAGTGGTGGGTAGGCCTAAGCGTAAAAACTAATTTATTACGTTCTTAAACTGTTTCGAGTCGACAATACAACTGATTTACTTTGATTTTTCTTCTTTCAAAAATTGAAGCAAATAAATTGTCATTTGTTTTTTTCCTCTTTTGAATTCTGAAAACGAAAATCATTTGTATTGGGTAGGTCAGACCTACGGTAGGCTTATGACGAGATCGGTGACCGTTACATAACATCAGAGTCAGGGATGGGAATCGTTATCTTGAACTGGAACATACACTGGTGCTCATGAGTAGGCCTAAGTATGATCTCGGGCATAGGTCTGTTATTTAAGAGGAAGGACACCAACTCAGTGCTACAGAACTTTATTGCCCGGAGCGGATCACACCAGATTCGATGATGATGGATCAAATTATCTCTTTCCTCGTTGTGAGTTGTTGTTTTTTCCTTCCAAAGAGTGGCCCCGGATTTAACGCCATACTTAACATTAACATTACACCAGTGAATTATTTCACTGGTAATTACAATATCTTTGATTAATTAATAACTGTTTTCTTTCTTGTTCTTGTTCATTGCCCCCACTGGGCATTTAAGATTTTGTTGATTATGGGATGAATGTATAGGCCGTAAACGTTGGATTAGCCAGCGTGGCCTACCTGATGGTACTATGGTACATGTAGGGCCTACATCACACATGTTCGTTGTGGCCTACATGTATTATGTACACATGTAGTACCTTGTACATGTAGGGCCTACATGGACATTGATTTGTTGCTTGTTTTCGATTTTCAGCTTATTTCCTGTTTACTGTGTGGCACTTACGGTCGTTGTAAGCTGCCGCCTCCTTCATCAAATTTCACGCTGGATGGCTACCAGGGACTTTGGTAAGTAATATGATGCCCAGTCGTCATGATGTAGGGGCCTAAGTAAATTTTATTATGATGTCCTATCGTATGTAAAGTGCAAGAGTATGGGCCCATAACTGTAGTTTCCTTGGTGTATACTTCCAGTCAGCTGCTGCTTGCCTGCTTTTTCACTTTTTGTCCCTTTTTCTTTTTGTTAGAAACTGGTTGGATAGAACAACGATTTCTCGATGTGACATTTCACTCTTGATGAACAGGCTACCAGAAAGAAAAGTTCGGGTCATCTCAATGTCTGTATAATATTAATAACCACTAACCAATATGTCTTGAGTGGGCTATTAAAGTACATTGCATTGCTTACACTGACTTATATAATTTACATAGACTCCAGTTGCTTTAGGTCTGGCCTATACGTGTATAATGATACGTTGGCCACCATCCATGCAGGTACGAGGTGGGGAAGTACCAGACTGCAGGCGGTGCAGCTTTCGAAAAAGACTGTGTGTGTACTTCAATAGACGTCCAGCCCAAAGTAGGACAGGCCAATGGGGATTGCACTGCATTCAACAGCTGTAGGAAGAAGACTCCAACTGGAGAGTTCCTCAATGCCACAGGTTAGCCCCGAAACTTGTTATGATAGTGTAGTAATCCTGTTATAATAATGGAAGCAGAGATCGAGTTCTGACGCTGAGAACTCAACATCCAGCGTACTTCGTTTCGTTGGGATGACATGCGTCGGCTTATTTTAAAACGATACGTTTTAATGATCATTTAGATTTTCAAATTATCGTGTTTTGTTTCATAAAGTCCTCAAAGCCAACCGAGGAGAACTGTCAGTGACCTTAAATTTGATTGGTATAGACACTGATGACATTGTGCATATGTGTTGGGTTTTCTTCCTTCCTTTTTAGTGGTCTATGCTTGCTTGTTACTGTACAACGAATGCAAGGGATGGATCAGATTACATTGGCATGCCAAGGGATGATATGAACTTTGTTGAAATGATAGCTCTGGCTCTGATTGTAGTCAATCATTAAGTGATTAAGTACTAGCGGGTTCCTTGTGATGTGCTAGATGTACATGATGTATCATCATACTCATTAAAGCACTGTTTAAGTCGCAAGAAAGCAACTTACTGTAGGTATTAGTGGGCTGGATCGGATGCATTCCGACATAGATTTGTTTTCAGAAATGTATTGGATATATTCATACTTTTCTTGTGATGTTACACCCATGATGACGACCAAAGAATCATTGTCAAAACAATGCTGTGATGTCTCTCTTCTTAGGCCAGCTGATTGAGATGTCTCCTCCTGGTAAATGGAAGGAACAATTCTTTGTATTTGTCCCAAAGGTAAGCTTTGTTATGCATACAGTATTCATAGCCTCTTGATTGTATCCAGTATTATTAACAAAACTGAAGCTGCTAAATCTGTTGACAAGCAGTAGGGACCTAAGCAGGTGACCCAGCAATGACTGTATGTAGACAAGACAACACACCAATGGCATGAAGTTTCCAAAGTATGTAAATACTACCGCAACATGATGTACCGTTATGTAGAAATGTGCAGTGCCCATCTATCGCTCTGCTCTACTGTGTATGGATTTTTTAAAAGGCACAAGTCAGTGCAATATTAGCCAAACCTAGAAAGTAGAAGAGTTAAAAGTATGCTTGACTGACCCCCTGTAGTAGACCAAAACTTGATAACAGTTACAGTATAAGAAATACCACTCTTGTCCTAGGCAAAGATGTAACAAATTCTTGTAAAACAATTTTTAATAAATGAACATTGTATTGGCAATTGTTGTTATTATTACGTTTTACATCTGGAAATGCGCACAAGAAATGTAATTAATTATTATTATTATTATTATTATTATTATTACCATTCTCACTTTTTACTATACTTCATCGTTTAATATGTTAAATTTTCTTGATCAGGTGGACTACACAGTGGTGTACTTAGATGACCAGTTTGCCATCGAGTATGACTGTAGTGTGTTAGCAGGGCTGGTGACCAACTACTGTGTCCATCTCATGGCCAGGACACCCAATCCAGACCAAGCTCGGATCAAAGATCTGCTAACCTTTGTACAAGGCCTTGGTCTCAACACAGACAACCTGCCATACCTGACTACTCTTCAGGACCAGTGTTGGAATACACAGTACTAATATTACTAATAACACTAATGCAGGACAGATTTTTCCATCATTGATAAAAAGCGACTACATTGCTTTGTGTTCCTCATCACACAATGCTACAGCTATGATAAGCATACCATAAGAAAATACATGTAACATCCATGTAGGCCTATCTCTAAGAAACATTTTGGTTTCACTTGTCAGAGACTCAGTGGTTTTATTAATATATAGAAACTACATGCAGTTGCTTTAAAAACATTTCACAGGATTAAATCACCATTTCAATTTAGCTTTCATTTGAAATCACATCTACATGTATAATTCCCTTCACAAAAAACTACTGCATCTCCATGTATATGTATGTATACATTAATGTTCATTGTTCTCATTCTTGTTGTATGCTTGAGTGTCTCATATACAGTTTACACAGTAGATGTATATGGTTCAACTGCTAATAAATGATAATCATCTGAAGCTGTATTTTTATTGATTGCTTTGTTCATTGTGAATTGAAAAATGTCCTAGATAATATTGTAATACAGAGTACATATTTCCCATTCTCTAGTAAACATTTATTATAATGTATATGTACATGTACAATGCTCAACAGCAAAAACACAAAGACAGTTTTGACATCAATAACATGGTATGGTTTATTTAATGGAAAAACTATGGTACATATTTACATAGTACAGAGGAGTCTACATAAGATAAACTCTCGCTTAACTCACTGACTTGCAATGTCGACACGTTTCGGTACGCTCTCGATGTCCTGTACTGCCAATGCCAAACCCCTTCAGCATCGTTTTTTCCCGTTATGTTTCATGTTTTAGCCGATGCGTTTCAGCATTGGCAGTGCCGGGGATGAATTTGTACCCATTTCTGTGCTGTTCCATATGACGGTATATAACAAAAGAATTATTGTGGATTTACTAGCCATGTAAAAGGTTAAAGGCCAAGTGTTCTGAAGGTGCCAAACTACAAATAGTGAAAGATCTTGTAGGTGAGAATGCCTAACCTAACAGATCTACCTGAAGGCTTAGAATTATCTTGGTCTGTGAGGGTAATTATTACAGTCTACAAGCTGTAAAGTGCATTGGAGTTAGTTGATATGCCAGGAAAATATTCTGTACAGAAAATAAGCTATTAATTATTTATCTCCTGGGTACCCTAGGGTGCGCAGTAGTGCATTTGTGTTAAACAGTTTATTATTGAGAATTTTCTGTAATACCAGAGAAAATCATTGGCAATGAATATATGCCATTACTGTATCTTGGCCGTTAATGTTTTCATGTCAGCAAGAAGCTGTGTTAATGTTAAGACAAGCCAATTCCTCCCACAATAATGTCCATTGTTGTATTAGGCTGATTCTCTGTAACAAAATCACTTCGAAATCTCAGCCCATAGCTTATCTCATTTCATCAGATGAAAGCAGATGCTTATTGTATTGGTATTGAACATAGGCCTGTATATTGAACCTTGTCTTGTAAATTGACTTTGTTCAGAAGTTATCATGGCTAATCAAGCATGTGAAAGGTAAGCACTTCAGACTTTTTTGTCAGCATTGACGATGAGCCTCTCTACACTGCCACGGTCACTGCTGGAGCGGTCGGTGCTGCTGTAACCACTGGACATTTCCCTGTGTCCTACACGCTCTGCTCCCTCACCACCACCACCACTGGGTTCTGCTGGAGCCAGCTCCTCTAAGGGAATCATTTCAGAGCGGCGGTTGTGAAGAACAGTTTCCAACTTCCTGCCGCCTTTTATTTGAACCTCGAGATCCACTGTCTTTACAGTCTTGTTTTTGCTCCTCCTCTTCTGATCAAGCTTCACTCTATAAAGAGAAGATGGCAGTTGGATTGTATGTTAATATCATAACCATATACGCAAATCTTCCCAAAGGAGTACAAAAGGAAAATGGCTGTGACATAAATGAATTCTGAAATAACATCATGCCTCGTATCAACATTAACAAACCCAAAATGTGTATAAACATTCTCTATGTTATTTTATGAATATCAATTTAAAACTCTTGGATGCCTGTGTGGATTTCATAAGGAACTGAGCACATTTTGATAATGAAAGGAAATGTTAGTAAATAACAACAAAGCCACTTGGAAAGGTCTGTGTACTCACAGTCTTATTACTCTATCCAACAGCTCCATGTATCGTATGAACTCTTTTTCTCCAAAAATCTGTGGAAAAGAATACTGTAAGTATATTTCAACAATGTAAAATAAAGAGACAAAACTAATGCTAAGCCAATAGGTAAATAATGGCGTCAAGGATGACTGAAGATTTGGATAACAATACTACTACTACTACTACAACTACTACTACTAATAATAATGAATTTATGGGGCGCCAGAATCCACCACAAGTCTTAAAAACAGAACAATTTTCCTACACTTCATACTCAGCAGATGATCCCTACAAGTATGATCTTAGGCCTTATATACCAATAAAAGCATTCAAACAACAACATACTCAGCAGATGCACAGACATTCTATTCATATTCTTCAGCAATGCATAGGCTACATTAATGGAGATTATAAGCTCTTCTAAAAAGCAGTGTTTTTAGTCGACTTTTGAACTGTTCTAGTTCTAGAGATGTGCTTGTTTTTATTTCTTCCTCCAGGCAGTTACAAAGTTTTGGAGCATAAATTGAAAATTCTCTTTCTCTAATCAATGTTCTTGATCTTGAGACATGTAAATAATTTTGTTTTAATGACCGCAAACTGATTTGAAGATGCTAAAAGAGATAGTATGGTGAGCAGTGCTGCAAACATCTGAATGTTATGCACAGAATCTTAAATCCAGTGCACTCCTTCACTGGTAACCAATGGAGAGTTTGTCGAATTGGCTATATGTGATCTGTTCTCTTACAAAGTGTCACAAGTCTGGCTGCCTTATTCTGTATCTTTTGAAGTCTGTCCATGGTGTTATCAGGAATGCCAAAAATAAGAGAGTTGTAATAACGAAGATGGCTTAACATAAAGGCATTGACAAGAATGTTGGCAGTAGATTCATCTATATACTTTCTGATCCTTCCAATATTTCTGAGGAGATCATGCATTGTTTGACACATCTTAGTAACTTGATTTTTCATGGAAAAATCGGGATCAAAATAAAAACCAAGATTTCGAATAGCTTTCACTGACTCTACACAGATTGTTGCATTGCCCAGTTCCAGACAGTCAAAGACAACAGCTGCCCTTTGTCGGTTTGTTCCAAGCAAGATGATCTCTGTTTTTGTATCATTTAGTTTGAGCTTGAATTTGGATGTATCCCAAAGAAAGGTGTTTGTTTGTTTGAGTTGTACACCCCTAGCGATGCTTTTTAGTTAGATTATATAAGAGGTGGGACCTATTTTTAACATCCTTCTATGATAAGACGGAGGTGGACAGCCATGCAAGCTGTCTATGTCACTCACGTTCAGAATGTCTTCATCAGGATTCGAACCCGGCCGTCCACTTGGAGACCAAACTCGCCAACCCAACGTGTAATTATTCCGCCACCGCAAGGAAAGGTAAATTTAACTGTTTTCTTAAGATTACAACAAGTCATGGTGATTGATGAGTGTACTGTAATTCAAACTGGCAAATATCGGAAATTTGTTTGGATGAAGATCAGACACAACAAACAAGTAAAACGAATGCAAACTTGGTAAACTTACTGCAGGGCTGTGTCGAGCATGCACATAAGACCTGGCAAATTTCTCAATAATATTTGCCTCATTGCTGTGTGCTGTAGAGGGACATAGGCAGTACAGGTACAACTGGATGGTCTGTTTGGGCTCCCGTCTTGGCACAGAAGAATCACTCCATTGTAGAGTGGCCACTGAGCACAGAAAAGAAACATCACATAAAAAAAAATCCTCCTGAGAGAACTGGTATGACATTAATGAAAAAAATGTGGTGGGTTTCAAGTTCCCTTGGTGTGCTTTAAAATGTTAACATACAAAGCTCATGGAAGGTAGATTTTGGAAATTGTAAAGCATAAAAAAAAATTTGTTTAAACGTTGGAAAAATCTTTTTCAAATATGCGATGCTTGGCGTTATCTGCTTCAGCATTAAAACTTGTTGCATTGATTTAATGCTGAAGCAGATAACGCCAAGCATCGCATATTTGAAAAAGATTTTTCCAAAGTTGTTCTTGTCATTGGGGGAAATTTATAACAGTAAAAGCAATATTACACACTGAGTGCCATTGAAAACAGTCATAAACACAGTTAGGATCTACATCTAATTTTAATTCTCCATAATGTTGTACATTAAGTTTAATCCTTCCTATATTGAGAAGAATGAATGAGTGAAATTAAAGAAAGGCATACAAAGGATTGTAATCTTACCAGCATTTGAAAATGCATCAAGTGCTTTCATACGATAGTGGTAGTGGTTCTCGTCTGTGAAAATAGCATAATAAAAATAAAAATGTGTTGTCCAACTCCAATATTTTAATTATTGCTTCAGAATAACAGCATAATATGAGTGAAAAAGAAAAGAAAACATATTTCTGCTACATACTTACTATCAACAGTTTGCAATTAAACTCTGGCCACATTCAAACCTTTAGAAAGGCAATGCTGGAAAAATCATTGTTTGATACAAAAATATCTCTACAGTCAAACTCTAAAGCCATAACATAAGACTATTACTATTAATAACAACACACGGCGTACCCGGTCGGGATACTTAAGTTTGCCGACAGCTTCGTGCTCAGTCAACCGATAACCCGGGGTCACGCC
>JAUELK010229524.1:0-43029 GCA_031471215.1 Gastropteron pacificum | reverse complement strand
AAGCCGCGGAAAGGTAGAGCTAGGCCTAAACAAGCAGTCATGGCAGTCTCGTCTCGGGACAATTATAATTTACGCCAAGCATATGCAGCCTCCAAAAGTTTTGCATTTTTAAAGAGAATTGAATGCCCTTTCTTATGAACTAACTTTAATGACGATCAATTCACAAATAGTGGGAGAATTCATCGTTGCTGGCGTACGGGTGGAATCCCACCCACGACGTAGGAATATGATATGTCAAACACGACGTACGGTGAAGGTTAAGAAGCTTGATTTGCCCATGTGCTGTGGTCAACTTTGCGAATTCAGAGCTACAGAAAATGATGTGACATACACCTAGTTCAGTCCTAAATCATGGCTGTAACCACAAATGTCTCAATTTTGTATCAATAGTGGCATTATCAACTCCAAGACTGCATTGCACGTAGCAGTTATCTGGTCCAGAGGTGTCTTGTGACTGCATTTCAGGGGCCAATTTGAAGGCTCGCCAGTCCCAGGTTGCAGAGCTAGTCTACTATGGCTCTGTAGGTCTATGAGACCACTTTGAGAGTAAATAACTCATAACTTGTGGCTGATAGCAAACAAACAAACAATAACCTTTTTTTGTTTATAAAAACCCTAGCACTAACAAAGCTTGTGTTTGACTTAAGAACACCACAAGACCACTTATCACGTATCAATTTACCCAAGATTTACAACACAAAGCCACATTACATCAGCCACTGAAAAGAATATTGTGATGTGAAGTATGTTCTTTACTTTGGTAGCCTTACTTGCAAATGCCATGCTTTATCACCACCAGAAAAACCCTCGCAAGAAAGGCCTCCAACAAAAAAGTGAAGAGAATTTTCAGAAAGCATTTGACCTGTATGGCAAGATGAAACATTGTAAATCCCAGATCCATGTCAAAGACCTTTGGATCAAGTGTATTCTGGACAGCAAAGACATCAGTGAGTACACAATGTTTGTGATGTCCATTCTATTTCTATGTCTATTCATATTATTATTATTACAATTTGGTTTACCGTTGTCCCTCATTATGGGGAATTTCCCTCAGTATTTTTTTTTCTTTTAAAATTACACTGTGTGTGTTTGCTGAGTATATTATGTGCAGTCTTGATAGGCATGGTTTGAGTAATCCTTATTCCATACACTTCAAGCTCTATGCAATATTACGTAATGACATTGTTGTTTCAATATTTAAGATTAAAGTCATGCTGTGATCCCTTCATCAGGTGGCATGACAGACCAAGGCAGGAAGCGTCTGTACCGCTGTGTGATGACTCAACTGTGTGAGCTCCAGCCTGTAGTTGAGAACATCATGACTGGAGAAGGAGATTTAAAGGATGATCTCAACACAGACTTCTATCCCTCATATGCAGCAGCTTTAAAGAGAGTCCTCACTGATGTCAATTGGGCTTTCAATGGCTACCTAAAGATGTGAGTCTGGAATGCCATACTGTGGTAGCTCTGACACTATGTTTTCAGATCAGTACAAGATGAAGGAAATATCTACAGCACCATACAGTGGAATTTGTCATAGATTGATTTAGAAGCTACTATTTACTCAGCCCATTTCATATAGTTAGGATTACGCTTTAGATTAGAGTATAACTATAACCTTCACTTTATTAAGGAATGTTCCTGGCTTTATCTTTTTTGGTATTACATGTTACATTTTAACGTTAATATTCTTGAAGAAATATTTATTTTAATGGACAAAAACTATTGTATGTAGGCTACTACTACTAGTCTAGATACTCAGACTTGTAGTAGTAGCTTTAATTCAGTTGTCGTCAATACAATGTCAATCATAAATGTATTTTCATTTTGGAAATTCACTAACAAACCAAAAATGGAAAAATATTTAGTACAATTGACAAACTCACTCTAATAGAGGTTTGTTTTTCCCTTTTTTTGTTGGTCTGACGCAGAGACAAGACATGCACCAGTGTGAAGGACATGTACCAGCGCAGTTTACGTCTCACATTCCAGGAGGACCACAACACTATCTGTCCTGTCCTCAACCAAGTGCTGTTTGACCTCAAGAAGTTCCTAAACTTAGACAACTTGTGATGAATCTAGTCGTTTTCATGACAATGTACCTTGCATGTTTTAACCGTTGAGAAGAGAGCCCAGTTGTTCAAGACGTCAAGTTCAATAGGGAAAAGATACACATAGTTGTACTTGCTTTTTACAACGTCATCCACATGGTCAAAAGATCGTTGCGACTCAAAGTGTTGAGGTCTTTTAAAAACTTGTATTAATATCAGGTTTGTAGTTTAAATGGTCTGGTATTGAGCAAATACCGCCCCTCCTTCCTTCTCTCTTTTTGTCCTTTTTCTATGCACATCTTTCTTTTTCGTTGTTGTTTGTGTGTGTTTGTTGTTTTGTTTTTGTTTTTTAAGGGTGGCTTTTGTGATTAGACTCTTTACTTTCTCCTCAGTGCTTGTATTTATTTAATTTACAGTGCCATAAAACTTTTCAGCATGTCTTCAAACTTCAAAGGCCTTGTTATAATTGTTCACACTCAAATACCAGTCCTTTGAGATCCTCGTCTTGTTTCACTTTAAACTAAGTGCATTGCATAGACTAGACAAGACAAAAAGTGTCAATCACAGAAATAACCAATACTGTATCACTTGTGAATAGATCACCACCATGAATTTGTTAATGATTATAAAAACCAAAATGTACTTTTACTTGATTATCATGGTAATAGATTGCATTTGAGTACTTTATAGCACATTTTGTATCCTACATGAACTTCAAAGTGTCTACAAAGTCATAACGTTCACTCTTTACCATTTCTAATCTAATCATATTGGTGGCGCAGCCTGCTAGGCGCTTCTACCTCAAATATTGCTAATTCTTTCAAATGACTATTGTTGGGTACCCATTTAACACATGGATGGGGTGAGAAAAATTATATACATGTTATTGACTCAATATATCATCATAGCATATTATCACTATCTGTTAATCCTGATTGATATAATAGTAACATGGATTATTCAATCCTCAACATTTGTAATTTAAATTTTTAGAGATAAAGATACTTCTCACAACATGTGAATTTTTAGATGTTTCTTTCTCTCTCTCTCTGATAGGGCAAATGTATCCCTTGTGTGACAATTTTTAATATGATTGCCAATGGATGTTGAATGAGGATGATGTATAGCAGCCAAAACTGTTCAGCTAAATGTACATGAAGTAAAGCCCATCAATCTTTCTGCAGCTAAGTATAAACGGGTCAATGTTTTATCATATTTGCACATTATAATTTTAACCTACAGAAACATATTTCATCACCGCCTTACACTGCATACTTTTGGCCCTCACAGTGAAGTGGCAATACTTTGTTTGAACATGTCTGTGCCTTGACACGTATGCTATCATTTTAACTTGCTGTAAAGTTCTGTTCTATCAGTAAGAGAATCAGTTACATGTAAATTCATGTATGCACAAATGCTATTATTCTTCATTCAATAAACTTCATTTAGGCTGTATGCTCAAACTCTAAGAAAATAAGTGTTTCCTTTCCTTTGATAGTATAATACTTTGTATTTTGTTGTGAACGACGACAATTTAATAAGGAAAAACAAACAACAGAAAATAACATTTCACTTTATGTTAATTTTTGTATTAGTGGCCTGTACCTGATCTGACTTTTTTGATATTTGATCCGAATTCTCAATACATCATGTAATTTCCTTATGAAAATTCATTTGTGGACATAATGCAACTCCAGTATGTTTATGATCGATTAGTCCATTCTCTCATACAATGGTACAAAAATGCAAGAGACGTCCATTCAAAGGAAGAAAAAAAGTCTTCAAATTTCATGGGAATGTTCTGTGTTTAATGTATGTATAGCACAAAACATAAATAAGCACATAATACCGGAAGGTAAGCAAACAATCACTTAGTGATCTTCATCAATAACTTTGCTCTTCAGGATCAGAAAATAGCATTTTCTTTGCTGTAGAGCTGTTCTGAGTATTATAATGTGGAATCATAGTGGACAGACTCATAAAAAAACCATTTTTGAATGACCTAAATTGGTATTATAATATAAAGCTCAACCGATATAGATTCAAGTTTGTATGTCCAGTATAATAATAATGCTGATATAAAAGTAAGGTGCAATAAAACATTTAAAGAGAACCACATACTACAAGAATGAGATCAAATGCTCGAGAGAGAGAGAGATTCAAACAACCACAAGACCTCAATGATATTGCTATGCAAAATCTTAGGCAAAACTAGTGTTGTTTTGTTACAACAAATCTTTGCTAGTCAAATTCCTACCAGATTGAATTCACATACATGTAATGCAGTAGTTTCGCAAGCACATGCACACATACACACACACACAATGATACTACTGATTACTATGTAGTATTACACACATTTTTTCAATAGAGCACCTGTCTTGGAGTGGGTTTTTGAAAGGTTTCAGAGATCTTTCATAACCTTTAAAAAATGGCACAGTGAGAAGAACTGATTTTTTTCATCTACAACTACATGTACAATAATTGGTACTGTAGTGATTGATGATCAAGGAATGGGTTTCTGATAGTTTGGATATCTTGGATTTTCTATTACTCCACGTCCAAATTTAAACTCCAAGAATGTTTTCACATTGTTTGGTGCACTAGCCTGCACACCAACAAATTCTATTTTGGTCAGAGGTTTCAGGAACTTCTCTGGGAATTCTGTGTCCTGCCTATGTGTGGGAAACCAAGTATCTTTCGTCATAGTTCCATTCTTGGAGTAAAAAGGGTGAATATCTACATGAAGATGGTTTATGTCAGAATATTGTACACGGAAAAAATCTCCTTCTATAGCTTTCTCCCACACAAAGTCACTATCATCATAAAATTTGTCCTGTGTGGCAGACATCAAAGGAGGGCATTTGCTCACATCTGCCTTGTAAATGCCAATGTCAACATCATAGTCCCATGGAATAATATCTTTAAGTCTGGCAGCCCCCAGCAAGCTACCTCCTTCCAGCCAGTAAGAGACTCCACATTGATCTAGCACATTGAACACATAGACAGCAGTCTCTCTGAGTGCCTTCAGACAACAGGGAGGGGTCCACCTATCTTCAGACAGGAACTCTGGCATGTCATTTAGCACTGAACCAAAACATCTAGGAGTGTTCTTGTCACAACCATAGAACTGGGATAAACCGGATGGAAGAGTCTCATGCTTCACACCTATACCCTTGTAAAAAGAGCGCAACCTGTTTGCCTCTTCTCTTTTGTGCTTCCAGCTCGCATGAGGGTCTTTATACAAGTCTTTCACTTTGTCCAATCTACCTGATTTTAAAATTGTTGTTCTCCATTTTTTTGCACTGGCCTGTACATAAAATGTGAAAGGAAAAGGCCTGCTGAAGGGTTCATTCAGAGTCATAAATTTTTCAGAGTTAACTAAAAGACCATGATGCCCTTTTACATAAGGACAAAGTCCAAACCTATCAGTGGAGTTTAAGTCTTGGAATGTTACCGACCAACGCTTGAAGTCATGAGTTATGTTAGAACAGCTTAACTTTTCTCCTGACACTGGAATGGCTACTGCTTGAGTGTTCACCTTTGACAGATGAATAGCTGCACCTTTAAGAACTGTCCAATCCTTTATGGTGATTCCGTCCGGTAAAATTAATACGAGATCTGTATCAATATTTTTGCAAAGACAAGAAAGGCTATGGTTGCTTCTCAAATCTTTTGAAAGTGTGAACATTTGAGTAAATCCCTTTGTATGGATTTTGACAGGGGGATAAACAACACGGTCAGATACAATCAGAACTTTTACTCTCGGTAAGGATTTTTCCAAACTATCGACCATATCAGCAAGGGCATGGTCAAAATCCTCAAACTCTCTTATGATGACAGTTATCCTTTCATGAAGAGTTTCTTTGGTAAAAGGCTTTCTGTTCGTTTTGGCAAATTTCCCATTATACGTGCTGTCACTCCTCTTGGCTGAGTCTGATCCTTCAGCATTGGGTAAACTGCTGTACATCAAGTAGTAAAACATCAGAATTAAGAACAAGGCGAGTGCTATACCAGCAGTCCTTCTATAATGTTTGGAAGACATTCATATATGGTCAACAGAACAGCCTGATGGTCTTCTCACAGCAGTGTTCGGTTGAAAGCTTCCCTGAAAAATGAAAATCAGACAAAGATCAAAATGTTATACACAGAATATAGATCTAGTAATGGATCGGAAAGTAATCAGAAGTCAAAACTGAGACTCAAAGCCAAGATTGTAGAGTCCAGATACACAAGTTAGCCTAATAAAGTGCCATCTCCTTCTCATGATTACAGACAGATATTAGTATATAACCACTGTGATGGAATCAAACATTTAGAGACAGACAAACTAGATACATTCTAGAATATATTGGCTTAGTCCTATAACATGTATTTTAGAGTCTGAATATTTTCCTTCCCTTTTTCTGTGTGTGTAGCCAGGGGGATTCTTTTCAGATCTAGATAGATATCAGATACTTCATTAAATATAGGGACTGCCCTACAGACTGCAATAAAACATAAATATGGGTATGCCTAATAATTAATTACAACAGGCTAATACATGTAGATCTAATATGATACCATAATTTACTTTCATGCGTCATAATACATTTTATCATTTTAAAAGGTTTTAAAAGATAATTTAAGAGGACTAATAAATAGATTAAAACACATGTGTATAAAGTATAAAGTCTAGTTAGACTAGTAAATGTGATAACATTTTTAAGCCATTAACCACCAACAGCAACAATAGGCCTATGACAGAACTATAATAAAAGCAGCCTAAACACTTATAGATCTATATAGATCTATATGATCTATATAGATCTAGATGCCTTAGGAAGTCCATACTGATTCTCTTTAACTTAATACATGATGCATGATGACAGGTTGCTTTTCAAACAGCACTATCTAGATCTAGAATCTAGATCTAGATTCTAGATCTAGATCTAGATAGAACTCAAGCTGTTATGACAATTTAATGAAAATAAGATCAACCATAAGTTACTTTTCAAACATGTGCAAACATCGATCTAGATAGTAAATGTGCAAGGCCTATTGTGTAGTAAAGCCAGTTGGGTTAACACATAATTTGTAAGTAAGTGCACCGGTTGCTTGTTGTTAGAGATCGACAATAATGAAAAGAAGAAAACTTTGGATTCCGACTTTCAGAGACTAACTCTCTATTTTAATAACTACAGAATATTGACACCACCAAACTATACCCCCCTTCGATGAAGAGTGCCACGAGACGTGTCGTCGTAAACAGAGCAGAATCTTAGGCTTTAGCTAAAAATGAGAAAATAACAACAATATAACATTGGGACACCCCACGAGCATAATGGAATAATCTCCTAGATCTATCTTGAAATAAATGAGACATAGATTCTAGATCTACATCACAGCTTTGCATATTTATTCATAAAGCATTCAGACTCAATAGACATGTTTAAAAACTTGAAGAAAAAGCTTGAGCAGGGGGTTGCTCAGTCAAAAGCAGCAGTGTCTAGTTTATCTTCCGGCAGCAAGGTAAGTTAATAATGTGAAGCAAAGCAAAGCCCATTATTATTATTACATTCATTATCAGACCTAGAGACTAGATTCTAGATCTAGAGGAGAGGCCTAGAAGAGCGGCTTTCACTCTGCAAGATATATCTGAAGTGTGCTGCCAACTGCTGCCTCTCTCTTCCATTTATTTATATTTTTGTTAGTTAGTGTTAGTGTTAGCAACCAGTAATAGATCTATATGTTTGCACACTCAGTTCTTTTGTTGCCGTTCTTTTAGATTATAGTGTGCTTTGTGTTTTTTCTTTACCAGGGAGATGAAAGTGATGACAGCAGCAGAAGTCCCAATGAGTCATTTGGCCAGCCTATTGCTGAGAGCACTCCCCAAAAAGCAGGGGCGGATGATACTCATACAATGGATGGGAATTCAAAGTCAAGTGCAGATGGACAAATCAACATGGATAGCTCAGGAGCCGCTGTTGGACAACTTGTTGATATTCCTCTTCAGGAAAATTCTCATTATGAAGTAAATTATAATACCTTTGAAAATCATTTCCATCACTCTTTTACTTTTTGTGTCTAAATGAAAATCTGTGTATCTTGAGCATAATTTATATGAAAATTAATAAGTTTTCATCATAATCATAGCATAATATTATTTTCATAAACTTTGCTTTTTGTTCTTGTGTCCTTGTAAAATGTGATATAATTGTGCAAGTGGAAATGAACATTAATAGCATGCATCATGTATGAAGTGATTGCAAAATAGACTTGACCATGAAGTTGAAGTGGACATTCTCCTCTGTAATTGTGGAGTCGATTTTTTGATTTTGTCATTTTAGCTTACTTTAAAGAATATTAATTCAAAAATGACTTTTCTTCCCATAGACTGCCTCTGATATGAGTTCCATCAGGGGAGATGAGACTCCCAAAGGAGGAAGGTCTCGAGCCTCTTCTATCAGCTCAATGACGAGTGACAGCTCCTTTTTCCCCTCAGTTAGCTTCTCTCACAGCGCTTATGTCCCTTCTGATGTCGAGAGTGAGATGGAGGATTCATCGGTCAATCTGTCAGCTGTTTCCAAGGAGGATCTTTATGCCTTTGTAAAACGATTTGAGAGAAGGGCATTCAAGTACAAATCCAAGTTCATGGAGGTTTGTGATTGGTGGCTTTCATCATCTTAGACAAATTTGATTTTTTCAATAATCTCAACACTTTTTTAAAAATTAGTTGATTCTTTAGATAAGTTTTCCTACAGTTATTTGACCTTGTAACAAGATGAGCATTGTACATTCTTAAAATATGTATTGCAAAACTGAAGTTAGTGCACTCTGCAATACTGCTGAACGATTTTAAAATTGCAGCTCTCTTTACAAGGATTTAGATTAATACCAATGTTAATACAAGTTTGAATACAACCTAGACTGTCCATGTTCATGTTTTTTTTTATTTATACACTTGGCAAAAGTCTTTACAACTTCCTCCTTAGTTTACATACCCCATAGATTAACAAGAAGAAAGAATCAACTGTTGTCATAATGTGTTTCCTGAACAGTTGGCCACAGCATACAAAGACATGATGCAAGAAAGAGAGAAACTCAAGGTGAGGGTTTAGCAGGTTCTTGCCAATTCAGGAAAGAATGTGTTCTAGGTGTTTTTCTGACGCTTTGAAGGTTTCAGCTTTTTTTCTTCCCAATCTTTATAGTTTGAAATAGTTTGTGTACTCTTTTTACATGTAGGCCCACTACTGTGCTGTGTCTGATGGAAACAAATTTCATGTACTGGGTTTTTTTAATTGTCATATTTTATATATTTTTATTAGAAAATAAATTGTGTTACATCTATGTAAATGAGAAATGAAAATATTAAGAGATTCCATATGCTTTGTTCACTATCATAAAATATAAAAACTGTAATTTGAGTAGCACTTTGTTAGCTGCATTGTGATTGTGTTGTTCTCTGTGTTTAGTCCACTATGGCACAGTGCCAGGACCGTGCCTTCAGGCGCATGTCAGAGCTGAGAGAGCAGATCCAGCTGGACCAGTTGGCCAAGAGGGACCTGGAAGAGAACTTTCGACTGTTGCTTGATGAGAAGGATGAATACATGAAAGTTTTACACACGCAGGTACTGCTCAGTTTCATCCTATTTCTTTAACTATTTGTGTGTTCTCAGACACTAAAGTTTGAACAAATAGGAATAATACAGTACAGTTTTTTTATACCATATTTCTTATCAAATCAGATACATTTTTAGACTTGAATACCAAAATAATAAAAAGATGTTTCATGGAGCTGAAACCACCAATTTCTTTTGAAATTTGGTTTACAGAGATACAAATTAAACAAACCCAATGACATAACTGATATGGTATTAATAATAATGGTTTCTCAATGTTTGATAATCCAACATTTATGGCCACATATGTATTATTATAGAAAAAAACTTGGCACACTCTTGGCAATTAATACTATTTTGAATTATGAATGTACATGTACAAATATATTTTGCATCAGTCTCAGAAATTTTCTGGTATGTAGTTGAGTACGATGACACTTTGTCTCAGAGTTTGCAACACATTTTGTATTGTATTTTCTAGGTAAACTTACTGAAAGAAGGTAAAGAGATTCCTGAAGAGTTGCAGGCCAAGTTGTCCAACAAACAGGCCAAGGCTGAGGCAGCCCCACCACAAGCCACAGCTGCCAAGGAAACCATCTCAACCAACCAGGAAATTGAGCTCTTGAAGTCTAAGGTTTGTAGCACATTGACTCTTTAAGATTTCAAAAGGTTCATTTTCCAACCCTTATGTTAGTTTCTATCCATCATTTCCTCTGTATGATTTTTTTTCGTCAGAGACATAGCCATTTGGGACAACTGAAGTTTGAATTTGAAGTCCCTTTGTTTGTTTTTTTTACATGTTTGAAATATTGGGTAATTAGTCATTGCGCTCATCAGAATTATTCAAGATGTTGTATATTAATGATATTTCAACAGAAACCATCCTACACTAACATTTTACCAAAGAGACTGACCAAGACCAATGAGTACCACTGGATTTAACAATATGCAATATAGGACAACCTGCATTTTGCATTGTTATGTGCTTTTATTTGTTAGAGACATTAACATCTTTGAAAGTTTTCTTTTAGTGCAAGTTTCCTGACAAGATAAAGACATTGATTAGTCTTGTGGTATTCTTCAGATCAAACGTCAAGATGGTCTCCTACAGAAATGCAAGGATACAATCACAAGCTACAAGGAGAAAGTCACTCAGCTTTCTAGAGACAAACAAGTGCTCTTGGGCAAAGTAGAGTCTGCCTCAAAGGTAACTAATTTTCCCTCAATCTTGTTGCGTAACCAAAGAATGAATATTTTTTTATAACACATTTGCATGAAATCTAGCAAGCTGTTCTACATTGTGCAACAGCTTGTGTTTTGCCAATAGTGGAACTTTAAAACCACTAGGTTTATAAACAAGAAGTCACAAATAGACCAACTGTCTAAAATGCATGTTCCTTTGCTGTTGTTTGTTTTGTTTTGTTTATTTAAAAAAAATTATTTCAAACTCCTGAGGAGAACGACGTCCTTAATGATTTAACATATGCTTCTGCTTCTTTTTTTGTCATCTCACTGGAAGCATATTTATTTATCTAAAAAAAAGAGAGGTGTCTGTTTTGTGAGTTGTCAGCCGGTTGTATGTTATATAGGGTTTGTATGTGTCTTCTTAGGCAGGGGGAGCTGACCCAGGTGTAGCCAAGCTCCAGACACAGATCAAAGAAGCCAAGAAAGTGATAGAACAGCTGGAGTCTGATAGAGAAGTGGCCATTGCTGGAGTCAAACAACAGGTCAGCACACTTACTCCAGGTCGACACAACTTGGCAGCATTCTTTCATCCATCACACTGAACCATAGATGGGACAGTATAGACTATCATCATTAAGGAAATGGTTACAGTACAGCATATACATGTATCATTTAGCCTCACGTTATGCCACTAGCATCAAAGCCTGTTCTGATTTATGGTTGTATTGAGGGAAAGAGCAGAATGTGACTTGAAAACAAATTGAACTTGTTCCTCTGTATTTAAGAACTAGCATCATTTTTAATAATATGAGATGTATACAGTTTTGTAAATGGTCTCTTTCAATTATACACAGCCATATTTGAGTTCTTCTTATAGAAAATGTAATGTTTTCATGCTGACTGTCACTGTCCAGGTGCATGAGGAGATGGAGAAGAAGGACTCAGAGCTCCATAGTGTGCGTGCCCAGAGCCATAAGGCTGTGGAGGAAAGTCACAGTCTGAAGGTGGAGGTAGAGAGATTGTCCAAGGATGTGGATGACTTGAAACAAACCAGTGAGTTTCTTATCAACCAATAATAGTATTAATGAACATAGTACAATTGTTTGACATGCCTTGTCTTATCAAACAGTCACACAAACTCTTTGAATGGTGCTTCTTGATTATTTGTCTCCTTTTTACCGACCGACTTGTTCATATTTTTTTTTAGATTCAAAAGTGTAGTATCACAGGCTATGATATGATGGAATCAGGTATCCCCTTGGTTTTCAGGTCACTATAAGAATATATGGAATATGTCTTTAGAGATTCAGTACTTGTACCGACATCAACAACATGTTTTTGTCCACAGACCACGATCAGCTTGAGAAAGCCAGGGAAATCATGAAAAAGTTGAAGGAAGACAAGCGCATTGGCCTAGAGCAGGCAGAGGAGAAACTGAGACAAGCTGAAGCTAGCATGGAGGAGGAGAAAGAGAAAATGATTGCTGACCTGAAGAGAGGGAAGGCAGAAGCATTCACAGTCATGCAAGTGAGATCGTAATCTCTACTGTATTTTGTAACCTCACAGTGGAAGACTAAGAAGTTTGATTCTCTTTAAATTATTTGCTAGTCTCACTGCCATGTGCAACCAAGAAATAGCCTTTAGCTGTATATTTTACTAATGAAGAGAGTGAGAGTAGTCCCAATTCATGTTAGACAAGTGTTTATTTTTACAAAAGGCAAAATTTGCAATGTATGGGATAACAGTTGAAAATAGACAGAACTGCTAATAATATATAATGAAACAATGACTAGAAGGACTCATACAAATGTAGTTAATGGATATGTTTAGTTCTCTTTTACTGTTACTTCAATGACTTGTCAATGGATTTGAGAATGAAGAAGAAGAGGAATTCATGTGTTGTTTGTTTTTGTTTTGTTTCCAGCATGAGGCAGAGAAAGAGACAGCTGACAAGATATCCCAGGCACTGGAAGAGAGAGATAAGATGTGGAATGAGAAGATGGCAGCACAAGAAGAGGCTCACACTGAACTACTGCAGACTAAGGTCAGTTAGCATTTACTTATCTACGCTTGTGCTGTGAGATCTCAGTAGAGAACTGATTTTGCCCTCAGTGGCTGACAATTTTAATTTCAATATTCACATAAATTGACATTTTGAATGGGCAATAGTTATTTACATGTAGGGGCCTATATCTCAAAGACAAGACAGATACATCCTTTTTAATTACATTGTGACAACAAACAATTTTCCTCTTTTTATAAAAAAAAAGGATAGAGACAAGGAGCTTGCTATGACCACCATTCAAGAAGACATCAAGCTGCGACTAAAGGAGAAAGAAGAAGAAGTGAGACTTGCACTGGAAGAGAGAGAACTGCAGAAGATGGCAGCAGTCACAGGTCTGGATGATCAGAAGGATGAGCTGCTGAGGAAGATTGAGGAAATCAATTCAGTGAGTAACTACATGGGTCCTTGAAAGCTGAAACCTTGAGCTTGTAGTTGATAAAAAATAATTTCTTTTCATTATTCACTAGAGCTAAATGGTATGGAAATAAAATTGCAGTTGATATGTCTGTCTTTGTTTTCAACTTGCATTGTACACAAATGATATTTACTTTCTAGGAAAGAAAAGTAACAAACCCTCTTGCAAATCCTTTTAGTGAGTTCAATTGATTCCATGGGACGTCCAGATTTTAGTCAGCACAAGATGTGTTATGTTTATGCTGTTCTAGATTTCAGCAAAGCTTGACTTGTGTTTCTTTGTGTAGGAAAAGATTGAGCTGACCAACCAGTTCTCGAAGTTCCAAGAGGACTCGGCAAAGCAGGTCCAGGAGCTGGAGGCAGCTGTGTCCAAGGTGTCAGAGGATCACGCAGTAGCCCACCAGGAGCTGAAGGAGCAACTGAGCAAGCATCATGACGTGGAGAAGTCTCAGCTAGAGCAACAGGGCAAAGAGGAGAGAGAGACTCTTCTGCAGGCTCGCAGAGAGCAGCTGCGGGCACTGCAAGACAAGCACCAACTGGCTTTGCAGGTAGGGTTGGGTTTTTAAAAAATGGCTGTTGGTTCCTACTTCTTCTGTGGTCAGGATAATGCTTTTCACTGAAGCAAACGCACATTACAAGATTTACTGTACCTAGCATGAATATTTTATAAAGATATAAAAGTCTGTAGCTTGACATCCATCTTAGTTCTACAAAAATGAGTGTTGTGTTCAGGGGCAACTGTTGTTAGCAGTTTGGTACAGTTTTGTGGTAAACAAAAACTAGACCAAGCTTGGCCTCACAACATGAGATCTTCCCCACCATAGCTAGTACCTGGCAATATTAAACTAAATCGTAGAGGGAAGGGACTGACATTTTTTATATTACCAACTATGATAATAACCGATTTTTTTATCACTTTTTCTTGCTCGAGCTCAATGCACTTTACAGCATATTATTGTGTGTACACCATCATTGTGTGTTGATCAACTCTGCAGGAGGCTAGCTCTGCCACAGAGGGTTTCTACAAAGAGCAAGTAGAGTCAGCCAAAGCTAACTTAGAGCAGGCCCTATCCGAGTCTAGCTCCCAGTTGGAAGCTGTGCGCTCCAGTCTGACCCAATCCCAGTCAACTGTGACTGAGCTGGAGCAGATGGTGAAGAACTTGCAAGGCACACTGGAGGAGAAGGAGAAAGAACATGCAGCACAGGCTGAGGTGATTTTTTGTTTGTTTCTTTCTTTTTCTGTCTATCTGTCTGTCTGTCGGTCGGTCTGTCTGTTTGTCTGTCTTTGTCTCTTTCTGTTCACTTGGTTGATTGGTTGACTGCAAGTATTGATAGGTATTCGAAAACCTCTCCACTTGAAAAATTGTAAATCAATTTAGGAATATTAATCATATTTCACTATCACTTTACACTTGTGTCCACACTGTGTACGTAGGAGCTGTATGCTGCTATCAATGGCAAAGGAGAAGAGAATGACCGCCTGTTGAAGTCAGTGGAGCAATCTGGACAAGAACTTGAGCTGGTGAAGAAGGAACTGAAGGACACAGCAGTCAAGCTGGGCCACACACAGGAGGAGTGTGGCAGACTCAAAAAACAGGTAAGTCCAAGGTTACCTTCGCACATCTTTCCTCAAAGTGACAGAGATTGATCTATATTTGAGTTGCAGTGTTTGAAACTATGGACATTTTTTTCTTGAAAATATTCATAAACAAAATCAACAGTTACTTGAAATGAGAGCTATTGTTTATGAGTTATTTTTTTTAAACTCATGTTTTACAATGTGAGCTAATTTTTGTGTCTTTTCATTTTTTCAGATTGATTTGAGTCAGGGTGAATCACAAGGCAGGATGGATGATTTGTTCTCTGAGAGGGAGACCTTGATCAGCCAAGTCCAAGACTTGAACTCCAAGGTGGAAGCCAGTGAGGAGAGCCAGACATCTGTGCGACAGACCAATGCTGAACTGAACCAACAACTTCTCATTGTGACTGAAGAGATAGAGGCTCTGCGCACAAACCTTGCAGCCCAGCACAATGAATTGAATGTGATCAAATGTGAAAGGACGAGGGTAGAGGGAGAGTTGCAGCAACAAATTTCACAGGTGAAAGAGGAGAAGGAACAATTGAGCTCACAGGCTGAAAAGGAGAAAGAGGATAAGATCAACCTACTCCAAGCAGATATAGATGACATGAGGAAGAGTTATGAGGAAGAAAAAAACAGATCAGAAGAGTTCAAACGTAGAAAGGATGAGCTTGAGAGTGAGAAAGAAAAGAAGGATGAGTTGAGTTCTCAAGCAGAGCAGGAGACAGGAGAGAGGCTTCAAAGTCTGATAGCGGAGCTAGCTGACTTGAAGACGAGTTTCGAGGAAGAGAGAATTAGGTCAGAGGAGTTGAAATGTGTCAAGGAGGAGCTAGAGAGTGACAGAGAGGAGAGCAGGAGCAAGTGTGAGAGTCTGGAGAGTGAGTTGAGAGAGAGGCAAGGGATCATAGAGAGTCTTCAGGCCTGCCAGAGCAGCATTCAGACTGAGAAGGCCAACCTGGAGGAAAAGCTAACTTGCCTTGAGGACATTATGTCTGGTCTGAAGGTTTCTAAAGAAGAACTGTCTGAGCAGCTGAATCAGAGCCGCCAAGCCTTGGCTCAGCAATGGGCTCAGGAGAAGCAAGAGCTAGAGGCTCGGGTCAGTGAGCTCATTCTGCAGGCTGAGAGCACTGGAGAGCAAGGCCAAGAGATGGCTCGAGCTCTGGCTTCCAAGGAAGATGAGATTGTGGCCTTGAGGTCAGTCCTGGAGGACAACTCTGAGTTTATTAAATCCCTGGAAACCAACCAAGAGGCAAAAACTGGGGGGTTGAAAAAGAAAATTGAGGAGTTGGAGGAGGTCAGTGCAAACTTAACCAAACTGCAAGAAAAGTTTGAAAAACTTAAAGGGGAGGCAAACGCAAAGATTAAAGGTCTAAAAGACATCAAAGACGCTCTTACAGAAGAGCTAGAAGCTAAGAGAAAACAATTAGAAGAAAGTGTAGCAACAGCCTCTGCAGAGAGAGAAACTTTGGTCAAGAGTCATGAGGACGAAGCCAAAGCTATGGAGGTGGCCTTCAAGGAAAGGTTTGGTGAAAAGCAAGCAAAGTTCAAGGAGATGATGGGCAAAATGAAGGAGCATTATGAGGAAAAGTTGAAGGAGAAGGATGACCAGTTTGAGCAGCGTATGAGGGAGATGACAGAGCAGAGTGACACTGGCCTGGAGGCTGTGACCAAGAACATGGAGAGGTTGAAAGAAGAACAAAGGGAGGAATGTGAGCGCAGGTATCAGGCAGCACTGGCCGAGTGCAAGGATGACTTTGAGGCTGAACAAACTGAGCTCACCACTCAGCACACAGCTCAGCTGGAAGCCAATAAAGCAGAGATTGAGAAAGTAACAGCAAAACTTCAGGAAAAGAGCACAACACTAGAAGATCTCTCATCTCAAATTGAATCTTTCCGCACACAGTGTGACAAAGAAATTGCTTCAAAAGAAGAACTCACTTCTCTTTTGGACACTCTGAAAGTTGAGGTAGAAGAGAAAAACAAGACTGTTGACACTTTGAAGCTTCAATGTGAACAAGATGTGGTGTTGAAAAGTGAGTTGTCGTCATTGGTAGATTCTCTGAGAGTTGACGTGGAGGAGAAAAGCAAGAAGCTGGAGAACATGGCAGGGACCATCTCTGCTGAGCAGGAAGCCTTGCAGAAACTGCTGGTTGAAGAGACAGAGAGAGCAAATTCTACACAAGCCCACTACACTGAGCTCAAAGAAAACATGACACAAGTGGTGGAGAAGCACACTGTGGAGCTTCAGGAGAAAGATTATCTGCTCACACAGACTAACCAAAGTTTTGCCCAACTACAAGAACAGCATAAGTCTTTGGAAGAAATCCTGAAAACAAGTCATGATGCAACACTAGAGAAAGATGCTTTGATAAATGAACAGAATACAAAGCTGCAAGAGGTAGAAAGCAACCTTCATAAAGCTTTGTCAGAAGCAGATAAGAAGTCTGTCTGCTTGCAAGAAATGGAACAAAGATTAGTAGAAATGGAATCTCAACAAGAAACAAAAAGCAAAGAATTCAGTGCCTTGGAAGGTGAGATGAATGAAAAGCATACCAAAGAAATAGATGAGCTGAAGACTGTAAACTCTGAGTTGAATGACCAATTGAAGGCATTGAATGACAAACTGCAAGTTGTTGATGCTGAGCTCTCTGAGAGCAAAGCCAAACTAGCAGAATTATCTCAAAGCTTTGAGGGACGATTAATGGAGGAACAAGGCAAGATGGAGAAACTGACCGAGTCCCTGAAGGCTCAGGTAGAGTCCAGCCAGCAGCAGAAGGAAGGGGAGGGTAAGTTACAAGCAGAGATGGACGCGCTGAAGGCGCAGGGTGAGCAGAGGATGAAAGACTTGAAAGCTAAGTTCATGGTGAAGCTGAAGGAGATGCAGGCTCAGGCTAAGAGCACCATTGAGGAACTAGAGTCTGGGCTGCAGGCAGAGAAGACAGCCAAAGGAGAAGTGTCTTCAGAACTGACACGAGCAAATACAAGACTGCTACAGATGGAGGAGTCCTCTGGTCTGTCCCATGACACCATTGTAGATCTGGAGAGAAAAGTGGGAGACATGACTTCTGAACTAGAGACCAAAGATTCAGATATCAGCAAGGTGAAAGCTGACATGGAGGAAAGTGAGAAGAATATGCAACAAATTTTAGAAGACACCCAACGCAATTCGCAAGAGATGAACAACAGTTTGATAGACTTTGAATCAAAATTGAATGAGAAACACATTGAACTAAATACTCTGAAAGAATCAAAAGACAGTGAAATAGAACAACTTAAATTAGAATTGTCTGACAATCAGAAAAGGCTACAATTGATTCAAGATGATAGTGAATGTGGTTCTCAGAGACTTGAGACAGAACTTTCAGAAACCAAAGCTCAGTTGAAAGAGAAATGTACTCAGATAGAAACTTCGCAAAAGACTATCATAGGCTTAGAAAGCAAAATGGCAGAGACCAATGAGAATGTGTCGGCTCAGGCAGAGAAACACGAGAAGGAGGCTAGTGAGAAGGATGAGAAGCTGACTCAGCTGGAGGGCTTGTTAGAGAAGACAAAGCAGATGTTGGAGATGTCAGAAAGCAAAAAGACAGAACTGGTAGACCAGTTACAGTCAGCCTCCACTGCTAAGGAGGTTGAGGTGCAGCAGGAGAAAGATCAGCTCCAGGTAAGACTGTCAGAACTGAGCAAAGAGAAAGACCAACTGCAGGCTCAATTTGAGCAAGTGTCTAAAGAGAAAGATGTTGCACTTTCAAGTCTTGAATCTAGACTCAAAGATAGTGAAAAGGAACCAGAGGCTATGAAATTGCTATGTGATTCTAAGTTAAATGAACTGAGGACTTCTCATGCCAAGGAGTTGGAAGGACTTTCCTCCAAACTGGAAGCTCAAAGCTCATCTAAAGTGGCAGACTACAAAAAGAAAGCTGAGGCTTACATTTCTCAAGTAAAAAAGCAGCTCCAAGATGATAAGGCTGCCTCTGATTCTGAGAAACAAGACAAAATATCCAAACAACTGGAGCACATATCTACCCTGACTGCTGAACTAGCTGATCTCAAATTGTCTAGGGAAAATCTTGAAGCTGATCTCAAGCAACAACTTGCAGATGCTAAATCCCTACACACCCAAGAAAATGAGTCCAAACAATCTGTGATAGATAAAGGCATGGGAAAACACCAAAATCTTGAAGAAACAATCTCATCTTTACAAGGAGACGTGGAAGCACTGAAAGTTGAGAAAACTTCCCTCCAGGAGCAGTTGTCAGAAACTGCCACAGGCGGGGACAAGGCAAAGCTCCAGCTATCCCAGGAGATGTCAGGGCTTCAGTTGAAGATCAAACAGCTGGAGACGGACTACCAGAGTTTGAAGAGTGACAAAGACCATGAGCTGATCACAGTGGAGCTGGAACTGACCAGGACAGAGTCCCGGCTGAAGGAAGAGCAAGAGCACGCCTTGGAGGACTTGGCCAACCAACATGCAGCCAAAGTGAAGCAACTGGCCAGAGAAATGTCAGGTCAGCTGGCGGAGAGAGAACGAGACTTTGAGACCACTCTGAGGGAAGCCATTGGTGAGTGCCAACATTTCTCAAGCGCTTTGAGCCTGTTGCATCAGGGAATAGCGCTATATATAGATTTACTTTATTATTATTATAAGCAGTTCATGAGATTTGTACTAAATAATGACAAGATTCCTTCTCTAGGCTTTGTTGTTGTTGTTGTTTTTGAAAGTTTATTGGCTTTGGACAGTCTTCAGTCATTTAACCAGCTGTGATGGTCAAGAAAGAATAGAAGGAAGGTTGAAATTGTACTTCGAACGTATTGAATCGGATTCTAATTTCTAGTGGTTTGTTTTTCTCTTTCTTTTTTTTTCATGCCACTCTTTGTTTCTTGTTCTTGACACATTGTAATTGTATTTCTGCTCTGAAACCCCAGATAAAAGTGAGCGGGGTGAACGTGGCATGCTGAGGGAGCATGATGAAGACATGGAGGAATTACGTAAAGAGTTGCTGGAGAGAGATGAGAAAATTGAGGACCTGCACAATGAGTACCAATCCAAGCTACAGGTACGTAGTAGTGATACATACCAGCTCAATAGATACAACTCACATAGACATAGTCTGCACAGTATATCTATGGTTGTATGTGACTACATTATGTATGTCACCATGATGTTGTGTGTCCCCATTGATGTGTTATGTGTTATTATGTCACAGTGATGTGTTGTGTGTTACTATTTCCCAGTGATGTGTTATGTGCTACTATGTCCCAGTGATGTGTTATGTGTTACTATGTCCCAGTGATATGTTGTGTGTTACTATGTCCCCAGTAGTGTGTTATGTGTTACTATGGCCCAGTGGTGTGCTGTGTATTACTATGTCCCCAGTAGTGTGTTATGTGTTACTATGTCCCAGTGATGTGCTGTGTGTTACTATGTCTCAGTGATGTGCTGTGTGTTACTATGGCCCAGTGAAGTGTGTTATGTGTTACTATGTCCCAGTGAAGTGTGACTGTGCCACTGTGTCCCCAGTAGTGTGTAACAATGTCCCAGTGAAGTGTTGTATGTGACTGTGTCCCCAGTGGTGTGTTATGTGTTGTGTGTTACTATGTCCCAGTGAAGTGTGACTGTGCCACTGTGTCCCCAGTGCCAGGAGGCAGAGCTGAGTGAGAAGGTCACGTCCCTGCAGGCCAGTCTGACCACGGCCCAGCACAGCCACCAGCAACAGCTGCAGGACATGGAGGCCAGGCTGAGAGCAGAGCACAGGCACTCACAGCAAGTAAGGGACACATCACACAGGCAGGAGCTGGCGGCACTCACCTCAGAGTGGAACTGGGAGAGAAAGGTGGCGCGGCCGGCAGGCTGTATATGGCTGGATGGATCATGCCTGTCTGCACTGCCAGCTCTCACTGTCTTGTCTGGTTGCTGATGTACCACCCTCACACCTGCAGCCGTGGCACTCCTCATACACCTCTAGTGTGCTTGTCTATACTACTTCAAAATAGTGACGCATCTCACTTTTTAAAATTTTCGTTTTTAGGTTGTTGGGTTTTTTTTCACCTTCAAACTGGTCAATAAGCTGAAATTATTTTTTTTATAGAATTGTCACCTAAAAAGAAAAATACAAATTTAAAAAACGGAAATAACTTAGAGTCAAAGCCGATATCTTTTCTTATTTTTTTTTCCATTCCTTTTTGGACACATTTTAAGAGTGACACACAAATTAGTATTTCTATGATATACCCCTGAGTAATTCATGTGACTTATAGTCTCAAACAGTAAAAGTTTGACCACATGCTAGTGATTAGTAAGTTTCTGGCTATTGGATGTTCTAGTCTCATCACAGGTATTCAACAGCTGACTTTGTGCTTTATCGTTCTCACCTGTGTATTCTCGTCAATGTCTTCATTGGTTGTCTTTTGTTTCACTGTCAATTTTGTTTTATAGGGCAAGTGAAGACTTTTTGTTTTTTGTAGACTTTCTATTGTGTTCTCCTTCGTTTTCTCTTCAGGAAGCTTTCCTTTAAAGAGCAAGTTCATATCAATCAGTTCAAATGAAAGATGTTTCCTTACTCTCTGTACTGGAACAGTCGTCTCCTCACCATTCCAATTGTACTTGTTCACTTGAATGTGCTTGCTACTGGTGTACATTTTGTGCTTTCTCCTATATATGCATTCCCATTGTTGTTCACAACTTTCCTACTTGAGTTTCCCTCCCGCTGAATATTTTTTTTTCTGTTCATTTTGTGTTCTAGATGACCTCATCCAGTGTTAACCAGACGTCACACTCAGAAAAGGTACTGTACATAAAGCCATTTTATTTTCAATGGAAGCAAAGTTAGTGAAAGTAGCTTATACGGTGGCACTCCTTGCCCATACACAGGCCCAAAGCAGCTAAGAATGAGGAATGGGTAGGCTAAACGCAATAACAAAAACTTGTAGAACAGTGTTTATCATTTACAAAGGTATCCTGATGACAGTTGGTTTGTACACATCTTGGGATTCTGATGTGGCTTTGAGTTTGTTCATGATTTAGAAATTATCTTGTTGTGCGTTCATGTGAGAGAGGGGGGGGGGGGGGCTTGTTTAAATTGGTCATTGTCACTATTGTTAAGTAAAATTTTAAAAATTGTTGCTTGTCACAAAATACTGATGTCAAGAGGGAAGCATTAGATTTCATAATTGAAAAACCATGTAGGGTCTGGTTAGCTCTCCTAATGTGTGATTATGATTTAGTGCTGTTTGCCCCATGAAGTATGAAGGCTTGTGCATGAGACCCATTGTGCTGATGTATTATTGTCTATTGTCTATTTGGTTCTACCTCATTTGGCTTTCCTACTCTTTGCTCTGAACATGTTGTTAACTTAAGAGACAGCCTTACCAAACAAAACAACAATGAAATTAGAGAATGTAAGCAAAGAAGCATCAGAATTCACCTTTAAAAGCTCTAATTTTGTAAGTTTTATTAGCTTGGACTCATTGTATCAGTAGTAGTGGTAGTAGTGTCATTTGGTCACACTTCCAAAGTGATTTGGTCTATCCAGTTTGGGAATTCTTCATCTGTATCAGTAAATGAAGAGTTCAAGTTCTATGAGATGCAGAGGGAGAAAGAGCATAATGAAAAAAGCAATATTGACATCTATAATGTTCAAGAAGCATGGCTTCATTAAATAAAAATCATAAACTTAGTTACAAGGAAACTGAAACAAACTCTTATCAAAGAAGAGATGAACCATTACCTTATTTTACCATTCGGCTAAATCCCTGATGGGCTATCAAGTACATTATCACATTGTGTAACTCTGGCCCGCCTTGCATCCCGCCAGGAGTTGGTGTCCCAGAACCAAGTGAGTCTGGAGGCCCTGCAGAGATCTCACAGTGGAGACCCCTCAGGCATGCAAAGTCAAGTCATACACCTCACCAGGCAGCTGGAGCTGCTCAAAGAAAAACACAGGTCAGTCTTCCTCTGTGTTGGGGTCTGTAACAGGCTGCTTTGTTTTGTGCTCTGTCTTTTTCTGAGTATTTCTGGATTTCTAGATATTTTTGTCATGGTGTATTTCAGTTCTGTGGTGTAATGCGTTCTCATATATCATGTTTATGTATCTTTGGTAAAATGTAGTGTTAGTTTGTGTCCGGAATATCACCATTATTTGGTGAAGTCAGGTTGTATAGTACGTGGTAGCCCACTTTCACTCTCAATGAGGCACATATGATAGACATAGAGAAGTTGATGAATTTGTTGCGTCATTGCTGTGATGCAGCTAAAAAGAAAAATGATACTTACTTTCTTCGCTTGGTCTTGCTTTTGATTTCAGTTTGTGTTATGTATTTGATATGTGTATTCGAGCTTATTCTTCATTTCATTTTACGAAAAGAAGTAGGTACAAAAAGCCCATGGGTCCATAAATCAGGATATTCGAGTCATGTCTTAAGAGTTTCTTAAGGTGTATCCAGATGATATCTCTGACCACTGTGTGTCCTTAGACTAGAGTTAGCTGAGTTGCGAGGAGGCAAGGAAATGGCTGGACTACCTCGACCTTTGATGGCTGGACCTGACCCTTCCGATCCTGCCTATGCTTCAGAACTGCAGAACTTGGAACTGCACACCATGGACCTGCAGGTAGGCTCTCTCACCTGCACTGGTTTTGCGTATCAGTATTATTATTCCATCTTTCCTTGTGAAAATAATCAACATTGTTTGGTTTTTGCTGAAGAACAGTCACCACATATTCAATACCATTCAGCTTAATAGAAACTGTGAACTCCTATTTGATGTACTCTTACTTAAATGTCACATGGACAGTGGTGTGGTCTCCATTTAGATGCCCGGCCCTCGGGTGACAAGAAAAGCGGGCAGTTAGGCGGATCGGGCATTCACCCAAATCACCCTATTCCTTTTTTAATTCGAGGTTACAGTGGTTTATGAAGCAATTCAACCAGCTGTTGGGTGGTCCAAAATAGTGGCCTAGTTCGAGGGCCAATTCGTCGCCTTGATTCTCAAAATCGGAAGATTTAAACATGCATCCTTCTCCAGTTTGTCTTGAATCCAAGTTTTAGTAGTAGTAAGAAAGTTCTTTGATACATTTAAATTTTTGTTTACTGTTTTACCCTTCTGCTATGACTGCTGTGCTGCTGACTGTGACTGTGATACATCTATACATTTCCTCAGGCTCAACTGTCTCACTTGAATGGTGAACTCAGTCAGTACAGGATTAGGGAGAGAGAACTCTTGAAAAAGGTAAAATAATGGAACTAAGAAGTATCTGGTTTCCTTTTTTATTCTCATTTAATCTTCCAATGCACAGGCTGATAATCTGCCTAAATCAGTGCCCTTTAAACTAGATTTGTCTTTTTTTCTGTTTCTATTGAAACACTGACTTCTTTGATATTCTACCACCAACAGCATAGACACTAACAAGGACATCCACACTGACTACTTTTAAATTCTTAACCTAAATAATCAATCTATCATATGAAGATGTATATATTTGCACTTTTGTGTGTTTATTGTATTCTGTTTCATTGTAGTTGTAGCATGTTCTGTGCCTACTACAAGACTATGTTCAGCATTTACGGCTGGGGTACATTGGAGGGAAAGTACAATACAAGTAAAGTGGGCACTTCATGTATTGACTATTGATATTATAGTAATACCGCTGACTATGTGCAGCTCATGTAGCTTGTTGTAGAGCAAGGCAATGCCACAGTGTATGACTAAAATGCTGTGTACCATTGTGTCAGGTGGAGAGTCTAGAGAAGGTGTCCAGACAGGACGATGACCCACCCCTCAGTATGGACTTTGACCATTCCTCAGCCCTGCTCAGAGAGCCCACAGAATTAGAGGTGATGTTTGTGTTCACGTTGATGTTGTTGTTCAGTTTAACGTCTGTGGTCTCTCAGTCTGTCGACAGCTCGCCCCACTGCTTACACTGCTTACAGTCTTGCGAGTTGTATGGTGTTTTGCAAATTGTTTTAATTGTTTTTTTGATGTTCCTTATTAGGGAAATTCACCTTTGTGTTATGAGCTCTGCTTTAACATGTGCGATGTGCTCAGTTTCATCCCCTGGCAAAGAAATGTACCCAAATGTTGTGAAGGAAGTCTGATTTAGTCATATCATTTGTATTTGTACACAATATCTCAACATGGACCCCTCACTATAGTTGTATTGTAAACTCCACATTTTGTTGGATCTATCCATCAAGAGTATGGCAGTTTAAACCCTTTATTTCTATATTTCTTCTGAATGGTGGAAGTAGAATTTTATAGTGGACTTTCATTATCATAAATTCAGGCTTCTTAGGTCAAAAGACTACTGTATAGATTACTGGTAGTAGATTATTGTTTCTTTACAACATTAAGTAACGATCTGGTTTGACTACTTTCTCCATCCACAGTATCTGAAAAACATTTTGTATGAGTACATGATGGGGAAGGAAACAAAAGTGAGTGAGATTTTCTTTAAAGTTTAGTTAGTTATTGTTGTTCTATTTCTGTTATAATTTCATTCTTAAACGGTACTAATGATAGAACTATGATGCCTCATAACAGTAGGCCCACATGTGACGTTTATATTACATTCCTTTGTTAGTAACTTTCATCCTTGACCTTCTAAAAAACAATTTAATCCTGTGCCTATATTATAAAAAAGGAAAACAGTCAGTTTGACAATGATGATAATATTACAGGACACGTGTTTAGGGACACCTCACATTCAGCACAGTATCTAAGATCTGTTGTACTAGTACGCTATATTTGAATGAGTCCTAACAAGGGATGTTCATTGTTTTGTCCTCAGACTTTGGCCAGAGTGATTGCCACGGTGGTCAAGTTCTCAGATGACCAAACCCAAGACGTTTTAGCCAGAGCTGACTCCAAACTGGTATGTGCCTTGGTTTGTCTGCCTCTTTACATGTTTACTTTTCCACTTTCTTTCTTGTAAAGTTTTAGCCTCAGGTAAACTATCAAATATCTCTACACATACTGACTTAGTCATGGATGAAGACTGAGATGAGGAATGTTTACTTCTCTACCCACTCTGTGGTCCAATCTACAATAATTAGTGTTCTACTCTATGCCATGTAGTAGAGTTGGGAGTCTTGTGCCGTTTGGCTTATTGTGTAAAAGCTATTTTATTTTCCGAGATCTCATCTTACTAGCCTTGTGTGTAGTCTTGACAACTGATGGGCATAGTCTGCACTTCTTTAGATGGTAGGTGATAAAAATGGGATGGAGGGCAACAATATTCGGAGGGATGGGGGGGGGGGGGGTGGAGATTTGAAGATGGAAAAACAATTTTCAGAATAATGTTTTACCAGATAATTTGACAGGCTGTGCAGAACAGACAACATGGCCTTTACCATGTTTGCCTGGCTTACAAATGCAGTACAGAATTCTCATATCTCTAGTACTCGGAAGATGCAATGCATTTTTTAAAATGTCATAGAGATTCAGGAGTAATCGCTTTGACTACACTTTATTGACAGTCTATTATAGGATGTAATTATGTTTCTCAAAATGGCATAACGAAGTCGAAGAGTATCATCAAGTTATTTTCTTTTTACATTCAGAAAAAGAGTCTTTTATGCCAACAATTCATAGATCTTGGCACATGTTATTTATCTTTTTGTGGATCTAGATGAATGAGAAGTTTAAGGTACCATTTTTCGTTTGTTTGTGATTGTTTTGGATTCCAACCTTGCTCATCATGTCACTAAGGAATTTCTGTATAGATGTTTCCCTGTGTGAGAGGACACACTTTGAGTGATCAGCATGGAATGAAAACCACACACAATATATTCATCTCTTTGTATGGATGACATAGGCTGTTTTAAGTTCTATGATTTTTTAAACTCCATGACTAGTGTCAATATATGAATGCATTTGATAAAACCCTTAGTTGTTTTGTTTTGTTTTGTTTTCCTTAACATACATGACTAGTGTCAGTACATGAATGCATTTGAACAGACCCTTAGTTGTTTTGTTTCGTTTTCCTCTCACACTAGTGGATGAGTACAATGTCTGTGTTAACAGGGCAACTTAACATACATTAGCTGGGACTACTAAAAAAATGGCAAAATCGCTTCCACCACAGCTTACTACTTAGAAGGCTTTTTCGCCCTCTTTGGGCTCCGTCCATCAACAATGGACCACTGCTTAGAGTTATAGGCAATATTTGGATTTGTTACACAATTGCTGAGATCAATTTCAATCAAAATATTTTGTCAATCATTTTGCAACCAGTTATTTTCACGAGCTTTAACACCCTACACTGGTCTCACTGATGGATTGTTATATGGTATATTGGGTTGGGGGTTTTTTGGGTTAAAGTTGACAACATTCTATCATCCCCTTCCCCCTCCCACGTGATTTCATGAGTGAAAATATCTTCCCCAACTAACACTACTAACCAACACCACTTGAATGTTGATCTATTTGAGACTATACACTGAGTATTTTACATGAGGTCAGAGTGGTTGGACCTTGACTCCAACATTCCATATATAAATGTGATGAAGGCCTGTGTCACAGTTTGTTGAGGTGCTGACTTGTTCCACTTTTTCCTTTCAGCCCTGACGTTCCAAGTCCTCTACTCAGGGTACCCAATCACCTTCCTTCTTTTGTTTCCTTCCCTTACTGCATCTTGTGGGCTGTACAATAGTGGCCGATCTAGACATGACTATCCTACTGGCATTTTCTCATCAGTGGTTTTACGTTTTTCAACACAATTGCGGGCAATCTATGTTGTGAAATATGCTGTTCCCTGCATGGTTTGAAGCACTCAATTCCGGTTCCTGTATGGAGAAAATATGTTTTACAGTATGAATTTAAGTGAAACGACTGTCTCCTTATTTGTCTACCACTTACTCATTTTTACTTATTGTTCATTGTTTTTGTTTATATTTTCCTATCTTTTAGTTCCTCTTCACGTTCTTACCCCCCTCATGCCCAATGTTCACTCATTCAAGTTCTCTTGTGATACTATCATTGTGTCTCATAACCACAAAACAACAACAACAACAAATGGATGTGAAAGGATATTTTCTTTGGTTGCTTTCATCGACATTCTCTTTGCCTTCTCACTTTCTTGGAAGTGGAAATTGCCCTTTTCATTTTTCACTTCACTTTTGCTCACAATAACTATAACATTACTTATTGAATTACATGAATCTTTGGGGGGTGGAAAAGGAAAAGAAACTATTTTTAAAATTCTATTTTCTGACCTTAACCACAGAACATACAGGATTGCCTATGATCACTTTCTAATATTGGAAGGTGGAGATGATTAACATTGCATGTGGAATTGATGAACACAGAAAATAGGTTTCTTCTCAGAGGAATGGGAACATTAATATAAGTTTGATTGTGGTGGAGGTGCTGGGGATGTTTGCAAAAGAAACTAACTGCATCATATGGTTACTCATTATAGAGACATTTTATCAATCATACAACCTGTTTTCTTACCATAGAGTTCTTCACCAGTTTTGTTTGTTGCTAGTCTTGTCAGGACCATCTTCCAAAGAAATAGTTTGTATATTTTGTATTCCCACTGCACATCATAGTGAACTGTTTTGACTTTGACTAAATGTTTACTCACCACACATATTCATGTCAAGAAAATCAGTCATTAAAATAAAAAATGTTTAATTCGTTTTTTTTATTGTTTAAAAACAAACAAACAAACAAAAAAGGACCTGCAATGGGTAGTACTTAATGTTCCTCTCATGTTATGTACCTGTGATCAAGTGACATACATTGATAGTTATGTAGCCTGCCACTGAAGGACTGCATAGCACTGGAGCATATCTAAGGGCCCATTGAAAAGCTTTCAAATCGCCTTGTCACAGCTCTGTAGGTCGTAGAGACCATAAAGACAAAGAAACTCACTTGAACTTGAAGTCCTTATTTGTTGCAGCAACATCATAAACTTGTACCAACAAATTGACCCAATTTTTACTTACATGCATTCTTTTTTTCCTAGTTTGCTTAATTTGATGATTTGGTAAGATGTGTAGGCCTATATATTGGAATCTGTCTAGTTCATCGAAGAAATCTTTGGACACAAATCGTATTTTATCTTCTGTGGCAAGAGAACAAAAGAAGAAGAAAATTTGAAGAAAATATTTTTTCATGAACATAACAGTCCTGTTATGTGGGCTTGTTTGTTAATCACTTGATATTGAGCCTTCTGATTTTGCAAACCTTTTCCAGTATAGATTCAAAGTTGTTTCTTTTTTCTCCTTTAGAAGAGGAGTCTCATTTTTGCAGCCACATGTAGGTATCATTACCATGTGATGTTTATTGTTATTCATCACCCCATGTTTCGTACTTCCATCTCTCAATGTGATGTTTATTGTTATGATCAGTTCATGTTTCTTACTTTATTCTTTCTCCTCGTATGTTGCCAGAACCTGTTCAGAAGTCCATGAGCCCCCCCCCCAAGATGTTTGGTTTGAGACGCTGCAGTCAACACATTCCACCTGGCAAGAAGACAAGCTTACATCATGGCATCTCATCTCACTTCCAATTCCATGATACAGGCTGGGCCCCTTCAGCATGGTTCTGGCAATCAGACATCAACATCACTACGACATGACTTCTCCCTCGTCTCAGGCACAGGGAAGACATGTGTGGCAACTGTCAAGTCACTTTTTCACACACATTTCCTGTGGATTATTTGTTTCACCTGTTAAGACATTAGTTTCTATATATCCCAATTGGCTGAAAAGGCTTTATTTCACCTTTGGAGAGAGTTTCCATACAATTTGACCTATTAGGCGGATATAAATTTGAATTTCATTTCACTAAATGGCCAGTGGACATGTGCAAGAAATTATGGTATGCCCATCTTTGAAATTATGAAGCTGTTTTGAAACTGTATGATGTTGAATACTGATACTCTCCAGAATTATATCATCATGTTTATTATTTCAAGCTATGTGAACAAAATCTTATGTAATTCTTCCAATCATACAACTGTGTTTGTTGCAAAGAGACTTGAAGCATTCAATGATCCATTGTGTGCTTTGAAATAATGATGTGAAGTGTTTTGAGCCAGTGTTAGGGGCAAAAGCAACTACACTATAAAACCAATTAATGTTATTTGAGCAATTTCTGTTATTTTTTCTTTGATCAGTTAGTTGGATACGGTCAATAAATATTGTCTCTTTTTGGTTTGTATAGCCTCCTACATATGTGTGACTGCCTGGAAGAAGTGTATGATTGACACGTTTTCTGATTCTGAGATGTAGCCTCTCAAAGTCGTTTTCCTCAGTTACTGTTTTTCTAATTTGACAAAATTTCATTAAAAAATAACCAATTGAAATAATTGAAATCTGTAGAAAATGGTTTAAAGAGCAGATCCTGTAGTTTCAGAAACAGATGAAACTTCAGAAAGTAAATTTTCCTTTTTTCCGCCCTATTCCCAGGTAGGCACACATATTATATTATTGAATTGGTTGTGATGAGAGACTGAGGACAGATGCAGGTGTAAAACTTTCTTCTTTCATCTACTCTGTGATAATGATACTACAATCTTTATGACTATACTCACTTTTCGTATTGATTGGACGTGGTGGGAAAATCTGTGCAATCCTTGTTCTATTATGTACTCTATTTGAGGAACACCATTGAAGGCATCTTTCAATGAAGTTAACATTCTGATAGAATTAGATTGAAATGAGTAAAAGATATCAACATGTGGTTTGCATGAGAGTGAGAGGAGGTGACAGAATGCAGTTCTCCATGTCACCTGTTTTGGGAGTGCTTTGTGTGACGTAAAGGATGATACCATTCGCAAGGAAAATAGATAGTTGCAAAGTTCACTAAATGCCCATGGCAAATTTAGTTCATTTCATTTTTTTTTTATCTCCAAAGATGGGAGAGACATGTATACTCTGACACATTCTTACTACAGACAGTAGAGAAAATAAGGCTTCAATGTGTCTTGTTTTTGGTGAATTCCATTTGTGTGTGTGTGTGTGTTTTACTGTTCTTTGATTTAGATTGTTGTATCAACAAGTGTAACACTATCTTGTGGCCATGCCTGTGAATCATTCCAAGAACCTAGACTATGAATTACTACAGTCATTTCCTCATATTTATTTTGCAACATACTATACTAACTAGGCACTGTACAAAGATTGTGTCTGCTTTGCCACATATTAGATTTACAGTAATCAGCATAATGGACAGCGTATTGTATGTAATTTGGCTTAGTCATAGTCAGATACAGGTGTACATTAACATTTTTACTTTCTATACAAGCCTGCAAGTGAATGCGTGTATATACATGTAACTGTAGTTCCCAACTTGGCTCCCTAGAGGTGGAAGATGGCTTTTTAAGAAGCCAACTCATTTTACTTCCCATTCAATGTTCTGTACAAAGCCACATGGATGGGTGTTGAAGTTGAAGAGCCAAGTGTGCATCTCATGGTGGTTGAGATTAATATGTTTTGTTTCACTTCCTCAGGCTAACAACTTTTAACTTTTAAAACAAATGGCCATCAGTGTCATCCGACCCATAGTCAACATTGTTTGCTCAGTAATCTTAAACTTTTATATAGCATGAAAAGGAAGAAATGCCCAAAAGCAAAACAAATAAAACATTCACCATCACTTTTCTCCTTCTGAAATAACCCTTAGGCCTACTGTGAGAGGTGCAACCATGTCAGTCCATTCAGTTCTATTGAGGGTTCTCTTAGATTTGACTATGTGCATGTATTTTGCTTGTAGTTTGGATCAATCAATGGTTTTCCCCAATGCTTCTTTTTGTTTTCTCAAAACTCACTGAATATTTTGTTATACAAAACTTACCAAAAATATTGAAAGAAGAAGAGAAAAACACCACAAAATCTTTCAAATTGTTTCAAGCATCTTTTTGTTATTCAGTCCCCTGGTTGATATATTTCACCTTCTATTGCTCCCTTGAACTTTTGCGTTGTCTATGTGTTTGTTTTTTCACTCCCACTATATCATAGATGGAACCTTATGGGCATGTTGTGATCTTGGACTTAAACTTTTTGTAAGTGGATTACCACAAGTCCATGGCTATACAAACATCCATAGAAAGTGCTCATCTCTGACGTTGTCTAGACTACTATTCTTCTTCTGTACATCCAAGTTGACTTTTTGATACTCTTGCGAGTGACAAGTTTGTGTGTACAATTTCCTACATTCTGCTGACAAGTATGAAACATGATTTAATTTAACATACTTGTATTTTTGTAAGTGAGAAGTGTGTGTGTAGAAATACAAACTGGGTCGAGTAAATGTTGATCAGTGGTCACTGACTGCCTAAGAATATGTTAAGTGTAAATTGATATTACATAAGACATAAGAGGTTTCCTAATACAGATCATGTCGGTGCAGGCTGGGTTGGAACCCTGTAGGTGTGAAATGGGAGGCAGAAACACGTCCCTCTCTGTCACTAGACTATGGTTCCCTATAGATAACTATTTGCTGTCGTCATGTCTTGTGAATGATAAACATGCTCAGCTGTAATGTGCTTTGAGCTCGAGCGTGAAAAAGTGCTGTATAAATCGGCTATTATTAAACATCATGTCTTCTATCTCTACTTTGTCCATCATATGCAAGCCGCTAACTCCATGTGTCATGCAGGTGCTAAAGCATGTTAAGATTTGTGAAAGTATTTTGTAACCAAAGAGCATCTAATGAGATTGAAATATGTTCCAGTTATTTGTGGTCTCTGAGGAGTGTGCAATCTGTGTAATTTATGTTTGGCTGAGAACATCTTGTGAATCTTGGAAATCAGTTGCCCGGAGCACATCCATGTATTTATTCTTTACATTGTTTCAATACAACGTTTTCCCCTCCTTTTAACAGTTCCAACATTTCAAACAAGACTGTTTTGTATCAGCATTGTATTTTTAGATTCTGAAAGAGAGATTCAACTGACACGTTGAAGGGTTCATTTGTGACCTGGTGTGTCTTACTACCCTTACCTACCAGACAGTAGCTGTGCTGTGACCACTTCATTAAAAGCACAGGGGCTTGTTCTTCCATGCAGCTTGCAATCAAAGTTCATGATAGTACAGCTTGCCTTCATTTTTATTTTTTCATTGCTTCTTTTTTAACAGTCACTTGTCTTTTATCTATAATGTATTTTTTAAGATTTTTTTCTTCTTAGCAAAGCAAGATATAATTTGACTCCACTTTCATCATTGCAAATTATCTCAATGGTCCAATCTGTTTTTATTAAAACAAAGTAGCAATTACACTAATACTCAGTACTTTGGATGTGACACTCATTTGAAATGCTCTTTCCTTTTTTTCTTTTTGACACGTTATGTATTTGATCATACTTTGATAAAGGCACTGACAAATAGATCTATAACATCTTTTGTGAAAATCATTTTCTATCCCTCACTGAAACTTTCAGTCCACACACAAACAAGCAGCTGATTCCATGACTTTTCCAATTGTAGGGTCCAAACTAGAGGAAGCCTTTTTACCTAAAGGTGCCCTTTCCAGCAATTTACATTACTGTTAGTTGCTGAAACTGACTGATTCCTTGATGACATTAGTTGCCTCACAGTTGACTGAGTTTTTCTTATGGTCAAATCAGGTGTTAACTGATTGAAGGTTAGCTAATTGTGCAATTAATTCGTTCACTAGGTATCTCACTAACTTGTTATTCCAACATGTGCCAGATTCTGATTTCTCTCGTGAGAACCATTTTTTTTTTCAATTAAACAAATTCTGGTAGAAAGAGAGAGATAAAACTGATGTGTTCCAATTTGTTGCAAGAGATATAAATGTAATAAAGAATGCTGAAATGTCATTGTTTTCTTCACAAAGTCCATACTAATCATGCAAAATGTACCATGTGCATGTTGTTTTTGATGTTGATTGGGTGTCATCATGTCTGTTGTGATGCTACAAATGGACACTGAGAAAATAATAAAAAATATGTATATTATGATAAACACCCAAGTTTTCTTCTTGCCTTTTGTTTTATAAATCATGAGACCTCTTCTTTTACTCACAAGCAGTGTTTTCAAAGTGAGACATTTTAAAGGATTTAATATATAGCTATTTAAAGAAAAAGAAAAGTGACATGAATAGAGGTAGCAATCGTTGTGACCAAATTCAGTTTTGAAAGAGAATTTTCAAAGAATAGTGAATATTTTATTTATAGTATGTTGACTTGATGGCAATGTCTTTGAAACGGTTTTGTATGGAAAAGTGTATAATAAAATTGTTAGTGGCTTCTGCTCTACAAGTAAGGACTCTAATACAAAAGTATTGTAAAAGACACTTGAACAACAACAACAAAGATGACACAAGCACAAAAGAATGCCTTAGAACCAAACCTTTAATAAAGAATATTTTGATACTGTACGAGAAGGAAATAGTGAATATTTGTTCAATTTTGAATGCGTAGTAGTGATGGGTCCAAACATGAGGAAAAACATTTTGCAAGTGTAAACATAGAAAATGAAGTAACCTTTACACAGGTTATCATTTGAGAATAATTATCACACAGCTTGAAAAGTCATGCGACATTCACAATAAAAGAAATGAGTAAGGTTTTTTCAAAATCACTAATAAAGTATGTATACGGTTCACTTTTCTCTTATCACTGTTGTGCGAGGAATGTTGAATAATAATTATGTTTCTCTGATCATTTTATTTGCAAGTGTTCAAAAAGAAGTAAATTTGGGGGGGGGGGGGAATAAGGAATAAGAACAACAAACAATGAATAGAGGAACAATTTTCAGCCTCTGTTGTTCAGTAAGTAGAAACTGCATCAAGGCACATGAAAGAGTATTTGGCGTAGAAACAAAACAAAAAATAAGTTACCATTCTTTGTAAAAAAACAATTATCTTTTTTTCCAACAGTAAAGATGCATATTATTGAAGTGTAAGTATAGACTATCTCTCATTTATAAAAAATATAAACAGTTCTCAAACTTGTGTAAATATTGTATTCCTTCGTATAAAAGCATGATCAAAAACAGTGACTCTTCAAAGAGCAAGGCTGAGCTATCATGGGACAACGTTGAAATTATAATACAAAAGAATGGAAATGCACAAGGCACTGCGTAAGATTAAGAAATAACGATTGAAGCAAGAGAAGTGTCCAACAGACAGGTTGATAGTGAGAATGAGATAGACATGAGAAGACAATTCCTGCATCACTCTTTGAGGAGGAATGTGAAGTTTGCAGGCTAAACCTCCTCTTCTTCGGGTACGTCACTGATAGCAGACAGTTTGCGAGGATGTGGGGTTGGCTTGGAGGGTTTGTCTGTGGACAGTCAGGAAATGTTTGATGAACACTGATACAGATCCTGCTGTGTTTGATGTAAACTTGTTGATGTTACACAAAATAACAAGCAAATCACACTTGAATAAATAAATGAATGAATAGACGGTTGGTGTATCTCTATGGCAACTGCATGTTAGCTTCAGTTTAAATCAGAGCTCATAGCACTCAGACAAACTACCCTAGAAAGGAGACAGAAAAGAATAACACCATGAAAATCATAATATTACACATTAGCAATAACGCAGTAGCCTAATCTACAAAGTAAAGAATTGTCCTTTTTTGTGTTGTAGAAGCACAAGAACAAAGACTCAAAACTATCTTTGGTTTGCTGTGACATGGAATGTCAGGAGGCGTGTTAGCACAGAAGGTAAAGCGTTCGGCCAACAACAACTTGTTGACCATGGGGTCGCAGTTTCTAACTTATCCTGTGCAAACTCAAAGTAGGTGTTCACTTTCAATGTTTCTTCAGCCCCCAGTCTCCTTGATAGGTAGGACAGAGCACCTACTCTTCTTGGATAAGGATGATGAACTCTGAGGTCCCGTGTGCACTTAAAGATCCCTTGACAGTTTGGAATTGATGAAGAGTAGGCCAGTCATGGCCACTGTCCAGGCAAAATTCCCAAATTAAACCCTATCACCCCCCCCCCCCCCCACCTTGCCTCACAGTGACAAAATAATCAGCTTTTTTTTATTGCAGTCACTTAACGGAAGAAGAAGAAGACACAATGAAGACTTTTCTCCTTACCCTTGGACTGAATCCTCTTGAATGCCTTGCCTAGTTCTGAGGTCTCATCAGCAAACGCCTGGTCATCAAGGGCGGTCAAGTCTTCCTCACTGCGAGCCTTCTTGATCTTTCTCTGCAAGCAGAAATTAGCTCATACACTTCTCACACTTGTTGCTTAATCTCTTTTGAAACTTGTCTCTTAAAATGTGGTCATATATACATGTATGACAAAATATGAATACAAGTCTTGTCTGGGAGCTTTACGTATGACCAATCTACAAGAAGTCAATAGGTTCAGCCAAAACATGTCATTACAAAGATTTGTATTTAAAATGGTATTCTGATGGATCAAAGTAAAAAAATGTATATAATGGAACTGCGATTTCCCAGTCTTGCATTCAATGTCTTTGTCAAATTATGTAAAACAATTCAACTATAATTGTAAGTTCTCATGCACTCATCCACCCACCAGAATGCCTTGTAGTTCTTGCATGGCACTGGGATCTTCCTCCTCAGGCAGGGATTGCTAGAAGGAAAAAAATAAGGATGTATTCATTATCCACAGTTTTAATACATGACTTTCCTCGACTAGGCTATTTACACCTATCAGTCACAGTGCAGTTTGAACAAAATATTTACTGAACCCAACACCGAGTCACAAGTCAAACAATCCCATTATGTGTTATTTCGCATTCACACATTTCCTCAAAAGAGCTTTAAAAAAATAAATAAGCAGCGCCTCAACCATCATGAAAACTTCTGGGCAAGCACTAAGACTTCATCAATTGACAGAACTAGATGGAACAGCATAGACATTTGAATCCATACAATTTGGCGCAATGTTCATTGTGACATGATTCCAAGTACAATTCACTGCCATTTTGCAATAATAGTATACATGTTAAATCGTGAATCAACAATCAGCCTCCAAAATTATTTCTGTTTGTCTCATGTTCAAAGCCTGATGTGCATCATGCAGGCTCACATAAGAATAACAAAAAACAGCGCAAGCACACACACTTGCATGCACAAACACACACACACAAACACACACAGAGGTTAAAATGTTATCAATTTTTTAATGGGCCATAGAACGAAAAGGTTCTCATAAATAATGGTGCAAAGCCATGTGAAAGTTTAAAACAACAACCATGTCATCTCATAATTCCACAAATATGTTAAAAGGAAAGAGAAAGAGAATTTGAAACAACACAAGATATAATTAAGATGTTGATCACTTTGAAGGGACAGAACAGTTTCCCATGCAGATTAGAGTTTGCATTGTGGTCACAGCCAAATGTAAACAATGTGTTCAAGCAAGAGGTGGAAAAGGTGCTTTGTCAAATAGGACTTGGATTTTAGAAGCAATCAATGCGTTGTTTTGCATCACCACACACACTATACGAGCTCCTGTGTGGTTCAGATGTTTTATTCAATCATTAGGAAGGAATAGAAGGTACTTCAATACTTCATAATTATAGAAATAGATTACTCTGGGATTATAAATAAAGGAAAGTTGGAGTGATGGGGGAGGGGCAGGGCTCATCAATCCAAAACAAATAGGGGGTCAAAGAATGGGGAGATGAAATATAATGTATTCCTATATAAAACAGAAAGAAAGGCCTTGATTTGCAACAGCTTAGAGAACCTTAGAGCAAAATAAACGGTGGAGGTGGGGGGAGCAAAACTTGCAAAGAAAAATAAGTAGCCCTTTACTCAAACCATAGTAGAGTTAGATAAAAACAAGACCCAAAAAAAACAACAGTTCACACAAAACACCTCATGCAGGATGATTGGAAAGAATGAAAAGAAATGAATACCCCTGGTAAGGACATTTTTCTTGGAAGTTCGTTGACCTAGTAGAGGAATGTGAGATGGTCTGTAGCATTAACTTGACGACAACACATTGTCTCTTTTCTTATGTTTCATTAAGAACACTTTGTAAACAATCAGATTTTGAAGTAAAGACATGTGAATGAGTGTTAGCAATTTGGTATTTATGCGTAGGCACTTAATTACAATACAAATGCTATGTACATATAGGCTACATAGTATGACAAAAAATGCCTGTATCATAAATATATACAGAATATTGAACAGGGTCTCTCATTTTGAAAATTGGTCTCAAATCTTCATTGTTCAGCTATTCTAACTTCCTCATACTACACCAATGTTCTTAAATGTTCTTGTTTACCATGTGACTGTTTTGACTCGCATGACTTCAGAAAACGAACAAAGAGTTGAATCTTAACTTTTCGCTACACTAAAGGAAAAAACTAATAAACAAGCCAACAAATAAACACCTACAGTTCTTTTCTTTAGAACTGGCCTGAGTCCGACGTTGCCAGACTTGATTCTCTTCATCATCTCGTCCAGAGCATTTGAGTAGCCGTCATCTACAGCTGCCCCCACTGGACCCAGGGAGAAACAACACAGGAAGGTCACAAACTCTAGCTTCAGTCATATGACATCTATCTTAGCACTAGCCATCACTGTTCTCTCACAGTCATTGTGAGCAAGAATATTATTGAAAGACAAGCTAACTAGACTGCTTGACTGGTAAAGTGCTATAAAAATGCTGTTTATCATTATCTGACATCTTCGGGATATGTGGCCGCATATCGCATATATATGCGGCTGCATATTTTAGTCTTTCCGCATGCTGCATATGTGCGGCCGCATATTTTTATGAAAAGTCTTGGCTTTTTTTGTTATTAACATGTTTGAACTTTAAAAACTTGTAGCAGCCATTAGTGTTGACAGAAGAAGACTTTTACCCTACTCACTAATATGAAACAGACCACCACCAACAAGGTGACATTTCAAACATGATCCCATACTTAAACATCAAAGCAAAGCAAAAGAAAAGCAGAAAATAATCAATATAGATAGTACAAACATTTTCAACTTTTTTAAAAATTGCATGAACCACCATTCATTGGTGAGAAGAAGTAATCTAACTGACAAAGTGAAATCCCTTTTATTATTTTAAAAAAGACTTTCGCCTATTTTCTTTACAAGTCAATTACAATCAGTAAAGACAATGACTATTTTTTTTAAAAGCTGAAACATTTATATTTCATAGAAAATCTTTAATTGCCAATATCAATAATGATACAAGCTCACATACCTTTCTTCTGAATCTCTCTCTTCTTCTTCTTGGCTGAAACAAACTTGAAAATCCTACAAGAAAGAAACAATTATAAAAAAAGGAACAATAAAAATATGCTTTACCATATAGAAGATCAAATGGATACAAACTGGCAATCTCAAGTGATGAACTAACAACATCTTTGTTAAAGCTAGCCTTGGATTTTGTTGCAAAGGGAATTTGAAAAAAAAAAAATATAAAAAGAAAATCAGGCACTGAGAAGACAAACTAAGAAATTGATAAAGTGACTGATACTCATTCTGAAATGAATACCAGACTTCATCTTGAATGGGACATAGCAGTAGCAGTAATTAGAATTGAGTGTTGTTATACTTAGAGTTAGTTCATTAGTTATATTTATAAACCTAGCCATACTACACAACACAGTGTACTCCGTTCCTCAAAACAAATGTGAAGTGGTCTGAGTGATCTTCCTTTTATTTTCTCTTATTCCATTTGAAAAAGATTTACAAAATACAAACATTATCTTCTTTTCCTTAAAGGAAAAACAAGCTCAAGACGTGAATGCATAGACTAAACATAAAATAATCTTGAAGGAAATGTATCTTAGCAAGTGAAACTTGAGAAAAAATGTGAACGTAGTGCATGTACTCTATTGAATACACCCCCCCCCCCCCCCCTCCCGCTGTTTATTTAATACCTTAGAGTAATGCTATATGTACACTTGGTTTCAAATGGTGTCCAATACAATCATGTCTTAAGGTAAAAAAACACTTTTCATGGCTCTGCTAGAAGAGATTTATATAACATTATTATCTTACCCTTTTTTCGTTGGTGGAAGGGGAGGAGGTGGAGGGGGTGGGGGCACACGGGTCTTGTTCTCAAGTTTTTCCTCTAGTTCGGTATCTGAAGTAAGAGCAAATTGATAACATTTATAATACAACATTGATCTTGGCTTGTACTAATGTTTTCCAGTGCTGAGACCCAAGCTGAAGCTATTTAAATAATTTGTATAATAATACATAAACAGCAGAACATGTCTAAAATCAACATTACTTCAATGCCATTTCCATCATATGAAATTGCACTATTGATTATTGCTATGAATAATTTGAAGAGATTCTCTTCTCATATACAATTTTAACAGAAGTCATTACATAGAAAATGAACAACATTCTTTTGTTGTTCAAGTACACAACAATATAGACAAGAACATACATTTTTCCAGCAGGGTGTCATACTGTAGCTTCAGTTCAGCTGCGGAAGTCTGGGCTACCAGAAGACTGTGCTCTAGAGTGGCTTGGTCTAGCTCAACCTGAGCCTTGTGAGTCTCTGCATTGGCAACTGTCTCCTCACTCTTCACAGCAGCAAGGTCTTCTTGCAGGTCTTGTATCTGTAGTGTAGGAATTGCGTAACGTACATTGCATGTCGTAAAATGTGTTTAATGTATTATGTCATTAACGGATATGTGTTATATTAACTGTGTATGTGCGTGTGCAGGTATTGTGTGTCTATGTGTGTGAGTGTGTGTTTGTCTCTAAAAAATACACATTTATTGTAAAACCAAAATGAAATTCCAATAAAGATTTATTATTATCATTATTATTATTACTATTGTAGTAGTTATATCAATATGAAGGATGTACAACAACTTGTTACATTCTTCCTCCACGACCAAGACAACATTGACTCAATGCATCTTGACTATTTGGTGACCTATACTCAGGCATAGGGGGAAAAAAAGCATTCCTTTAGTTTCTGGTCTCTAAGCACCACATAGGTAGTCATTCTTACCTACTGAAATGTCCAAAGCATGTTTTAGTTAAAACATGTTTGTATGGTATAGGGGATTTCATTCATTGGCCCAAGACAGCTCAAATGGGCACAGTTGTAGTACCTAGCCAGGGCACTATCTATCATAACGACATTACAGTTTACATTTCACCTATTTCTCAATTGTTGTTACTGCTTTTGTCCCATCTCATTTTCCAGTTATTTATTGATTATGAAGGTCAAGGAAAGAGCAATAAGAGCAAAAAGACTGGTAAGACATTTTTCCTTTACACATTTCTACAGTTAAAAAATAAAGAGGGAATATCTCTGCTGACTTTGCTGTCAAATGCTTTTGTCCATTGTAACTGAATACAGAAAAGTGTTTGTTTAAGGGGAAGAGAAATGTACCTGTTGCTCATAATTTGCCTTCTGTTTTTCCATCTGGGTGGTGAGATCTTCAATTTCTATCATGGCTTTCACCAGCTTCTGGTCTCCGGCAACTTTGTCAAGCAAGTCTGTGCTCACTCTGCGAGCACCCTCTCGCTCTGCATAAAGCTAGGGATACATTGAAGAATTCTTGTCACTAATAACAAATCCATGTACCTAGTTCACTACTTTATGTACACTGAAATAAACATTACGACATGACTCACACTTGGGGTTTTAATTGCACCAACCTCAACCATAATAATAATAACATTATTTGAGTGTTGTCAATAAACAACAATATCCCAAAACACTTTACATTTGAATATAAAAATCAGTCTAAAAATACTAAAATACACGTACATTTCCATATACAAATAAGAAACTGGACATTCATTAAAACATAAAAATATAAGTACATAAAGAAAAATCCTACAGACTAAAGCTAAGGTAACACCTGACAGTCAGACAGTAATTAAAGCCGCTTACAGTTTTTGCAGCCTTCTCAGCCTTGACTCTGTCTGAAACTTCTCTCTCAAAGTGTCCTTCAAGCTGCTGATATTCCTCATAAGCAGCCTCAGAGGTTTGAGCGAGCAATTTGAGTTGTTGCTCCTGAAGCTCTGTCCTTGTCTTGTAGCGCTGAGCCTCCATTTTGTAAATCTCAATCTGTCGAGAAAGAAAGTCGTATCAACAGTCAAAGCCAAATCATTCTTTTTTGGGGGGTCTCACTGTGAGCACAGTGGTAAAGGGTTCGGCCAAAGGGTCGGAGGTTCGAACTCATCCTGTGCCAAGCTCAAAGTTGGTGCTCACTTGTACACAAAACAAAACAAATCTCCCCAGGTACAAAACAATATGAATCGCAAATTCCAATGTGAATATCAATGTCAACCCCAAATTTGGTTTGAATTATTCGACAATGCAAACTGTAATTGTCAAAACTTCTACAATTCTCAACAATAACAAAAGTGAAATTATAAGTGTTCACAATAATTGACATTGGATACAAAGAAGAAAGAATAACTTCTGCATGATTGCAAAGAATTACTATTTTTGACAACTGTTTGTACACACCCACTTTTGAAGAAGTATCAATGACTGAAACTCTGGCTTCCAATTGTTAAAACTTGTATACGTAGTAACTCAATAAATAATGTTTTGAGAAAGTCGTAAAATATCCAACCTTGCGCTTTAGTTCAGTCGTTCTGTTTTTCTCAATGTCATAATCCTCTTGCACATCCTTCAACTGTGCACCCGAAGTGCACTTCTCATTCTCAAGATCTGTCACAAGAGATGTCATATTTGATAAGTTAATTGATATTATTGGTGAAATCAACTTCTGACAAAAAATTGCTAAGTAACTTGAACAAATGTGCTTATTTCATTATTGACATTCCTTTGTAAAAAAAAATAACACTGTGTCATGAAAGTGGATTGCAAAGACAACCACATATTTCAAACTTGTCAAGCTTCACATTTCTCAAAAAATTTCCATATGGTTTCTTTTTCCCATTGCGTGAAGAAAGGAAAATCTTGGTTTAAAAACCAGTAGGCCTATAAAAGAAACAAAAATGAAATGTGGCATGCCTTCAATCTGCTGATTCAGTTTCTTAATGTAATCCTCCTGCAGGGCATCCACACTCTCCATGTTATTGTCCTCAAAGTTGATGTCATTTTGTGTCCTGTTATCTATCATCTGGCTCTGGCGCTTGTACATCTGAAAAGTAAAACAAATAAAATAATAATAATAACGAAGGTCATTTGTATAGCGTCTATCACCACTACATGGGCTCTAGGCGCTCCATACACAAACTAACATACCATGTACA